>SJJU01017234.1:0-13614 GCA_012932125.1 Conopomorpha cramerella
CACGATGTTGCCCTTCACCGTACGAGCGTTGCGTACATAGGCTCTGAAAAAGAGTCCCATTAGTACACGTACAGTAGGCGGACACGAACCCACGACCTTCCAGTTACAAGTCAAGTATCCGACCAACTGGACCACTCTAGATATCACTTTATCTACTAAATAAGAGCCTTAGCCTTCTGTCTTGGATCCCACATAGTAATGAAGCTAAATATGTTTTTTTTTTTATCACTATGAACAAGTGTTTGACCACCATCCTGCCTGATTTTAAGCAGCGATGTGGTCTACGATGGAGCACACTTGTTCAGAAGGCACCTATTCACCCCAGTGACTTGAAGACCTTCAGACTGTACTGCGCAGGAAACACAGACTCCGACAAGTCGTTCCACATCCTGACGATTCGCACTATGAATATAGGCGCAAACCGTTTGATTCGCGTAAATGGCAAATCCACCTGATATGGTTGACGTTTTAATGACGCGGTATAGAAATAAGAAGAAAAATATATGTATATGCGCTGCATTGCAATGCATACATAATTATGATGTACTTATTTACTTCCTTATCTAAATAGTGGGAGACAGTATTTTTACAAACGAGGCACAAATTGCCTTTTGGGAGAGCACTACGAGTGAATGCGGAGGACTAAAGCTAGCGGGGCTCACGTTCTAACAAATTCAAATTCAAATTCAAAATTTCTTTATTCATCGTTATAAGTGTTATAACATACAGATATACAGTAGAATAACACAAAGCTTGATGAACGTCATTTATGAATTTAAAATAAAAGTAATCGTCCCCGGTTCGAATTAATTTCTTTTACTGGCCAGAAGAACCGGGAAGAAACTGGCATCTTTTCAAAGCGCCAAGGCTTACTGCTAAGTTTACTTAACATAAATATGACTTAATACTAATTTAGCAAATGCTTGATGGCCGGATGCATGCCTGACTGGCAGTGGCGGGCCGTGAAATTTTCATCAGGGTAAGCTGTCTCCTATGAGTAGGTACATACGACACTAAAATAACATTAAGTAGGTAGAACTGAACAGATTGTTGTGGAATGTGGATGCCTTCCTCTTCCCAAAGCACTACATAATAACCTTATTCTGCCTAACTAAGTAAATACACTAAAAAAACAAGAAACTACTCATAATACCTTGTGTTTGCTCCAAGTTCAAATAAAAACAATCCCGGCGAAATTCGTCCGCGACTCTGCACTTTTCACTCATATTTAGTTCAGAGAATCGACGCACATTTGTAAACAAACACTTTTACACACATCACTTTCACACCTTAGTCTCCATTTTTGTCTAATTTAATTATTCTATTAAAAAGGCGCGAATACATAACCTAAAACAATGCATACTCCAATATAAATAAACAAAACTTGCAATATGTCAACATGGCCGGCTCATCTCTCTCGCTCGCTCACACATCACTCATTCTCTGTCGCACATATTTACGCACTGTCATAGCATTCTAGCCCTTATTATTCCAATAATGTATGAAAAAACGCGGAAGAAGCTGCGCTTACGCTGTTGCGTAAGTTTCTCCATATTTTTCATAGTAACGCTCCGCGCTAATAGACCGAGGTGAAAGGGATGTATACAGAGAAAGAGAAAAAATAGGAAGCTTGAGGTCTAGCAGCTTCCCCGGGCTAGACGATGCAACGAAGCGGGAACGTCCCATGAATTTGTTTTCGTTGATGCGCTAAATACTATGTTTTGATTGGTTGAGGCGAAATTTGTGTTTCCTATCGATGGAACGATGATGCAACATTGCACGAATTTGTTTTCGTTGACACGCGGAAGAATAGATTAATGAAAGATTAGTGTTTTGATTGTTCTAGAGCGAATTTGTGTTTTCGATACACATTTTAAATAACCGAAAGTCTGTTATAGATAAATTGCCTAATTTACAGTACCTACGTGGCGACTAAATGTGTTATAGATACCTAACTACGCTAATTGTTTTAGTCAATTTGCCAGGGTATGCAGAGCTTATTTGCTTCTATGGACGTACCGCCCCTGCTGACTGGTGAACAGCTCAAGGGCACTAAATGATATTAACATTAAATAAAACAAAAGAGTTCCCCTGTGGGTTATGTAACTAAACCCCTCAGAACATGCAAGCAACCACCCAGCTCATTACCAACATTAGTGATGTGGTGTGGTAACCTATTGCTAAGGCCCTTGCAGCTATTTATTATTTTTCCAATAATACTGTTCAGTAAATCGTCTAAAAGCATTAACAGTTGATAGTTGTTTAGATATCGTCGAATAGATTAATTAGTATTCGGGAGACGTAAATCCATATATATAAAAGAAAGTCGTGTTAGTTACACCACTTATAACTTAAGAACGGCTGAACCGATTTGGCTGAAAATTGGTTGGGAGTTAACTTAGAACCAGGAGACGGACATAGGATACTTTTATCCCGTTCCTGTGGGACGCGTCGCTATATAGAGGGTGCTATAGTTTGTATGAAATACTGAAACTACGTGAATGAAATCGCGGGACGTCCACTAGTAAAATCCAGGATGAACAATGAATGCGTACATACACGCGCTTTTAATTCGATAATACAAGTGCAAAAAGCGGAAACTATAAAAAAGAAAAATGCATACGTCATTTACAGCGCCTATAAAATTGAGAACGCAATACCACAAATGAGGTCATTGCTCAAAGTAGCTATTACTGACAATTAGGTGAGATGGCCCGTACGCCAGAGAATGGCCCGTACGCCGAGAGGCAGGTAGGGCTTGGGTGGTGTTGGGATTATCCCTGTTTTTTTCCTTCGTTGACAACTTATTTTATTTATTTAATACTTTATTGCACTAAAGGTACAAAGGGTGGACTTAATACTAAAGTGTTCTCTATCAGTCGACCTTACAACATGGGAGAAGCATAGTTAGAACAAAAAGGGCCCAATACGAAACATTCTGATTTTGAAATTTAAGTTTAGTATCTTTACATGTTAAGGTTCAATTTCATTAAATGACACATTTTGTTTTGTGTCACTTTTGTTCTAACTGTGCGATAGGTGACTGCGGGTCAGTATTTTTAAAAAGTACAATACAAAACAAATAAAATATTTTTACAGGAAAAATATTTTTATAGTTGGTACAAATGTAACTTAATTTAATTTTTTTTAATTTATTTTACTTGTAACATTTAGCAGGTGCCTCTGCTTACCCCCGCTTTGGGATCAAAAGGCGTGAAGTGTATTTATTTTTTTATTTAGCAGTCATCATCATCATCAGCCCATACTTGTCCACTGCTGGACATAGGCCTCTCCAATTGCACGCCACTGTGACCTGTTTTCGGCTTCTCGCATCCAGCTTCTGGCAGCCATCTTGCGTATATCATCAGTCCACCTTGCCTGAGGGCGTCCTACACTCCAATTATTTAGCAGTAAGACGACATAAACCTTCGTATCCCAAATACCATGGCAGGCAGTGCACAACCCACTAGTGTTTGTCAATTAAGTGTAAAGCTTTATTACCGTAAGGTGTCGCATCAGCTCTTACGCACCTACCATGTATTCCTAGCATTGTACAATATTCAAGATAATTGTTATTAAAAGTCAAGTAAATCATTTTTTAAGGAAACGCACACTGATATTATATTAACATTTTAACGGCCAACCAGGAGGACGCGGGTTCGAGTCCGGCTACTGGACGTGTACCAATGGGACTCTTTTTCAGAGCCTATGTACGCAACGAAACGCTCGTACGGTGAAGGACAACATCGTGATGAAACCCGCACACCACAAGGTGTGTGAGCCCTATAACGGCGATGGGCTCACCCCGTCACGTTGGGTTAAATACGCGCGCGTGAACCTTAGCAAGTGCCTCTACCTTGGGATTAAATGACTTTTTTTATATTACAACAACCATTGTTTTAAGTAGTTATCATAAGTTATCTATATACATATATAAAAGAAAATTGTGTTAGTTACACCACTTATAACTCAAGAACGGGTGAACCGATTTGGTTGAAAATTGGTGGGGAAGTAGCTTAGAACCGGGAGACGGACATAGGATACTTTTTACCCCTATCGCGTCGCTATATAGAGGATATTATAGTTTGTATGAAATACTGAAACTACGCGAATGAAATCGCGGGGCGTCCACTAGTTGTTCATAAAAATGCGAATAAAAACAAATAAAATGCCTAAATATACTATAAAAAAGCAGATAGTGTACAAGATTTTGAAATCTTATCGTAATAATTTCCGATTTCCGTACATAACTGTATTTTGCTTTATTAAATTTCTCTAGATAATAATATCTGCGTAGAAGGGAATGAAAAATCCATTGAAAATGTAACTTTTATCTGATCTTTCGGACTATAGAATGTCGTTCACGACAGGGACCAGCTCTCAAGTCGTGTTTCGCTGAACATGTCCCCGATAGTGGAACTCCGTACGTCGTCGTCGTGCCTCGATACATTTTCCGATAAAAGCCGAATTTATCGCCGCAGTACTTTAGACCGCAGCTGAAAATACCACTACGTACAAAGAATTTTACATTTTAATACTCAAAGAACTGAGCGCATTATTCCATGCAACAGAGTTTGGACATAATCCTTTTGGGATGCGAGCTAAGGTTTTTTGATAGAAACGTTTCTGATAAGTGTACGGAGCGTTCCCGTATTACCTTCAGGTACTGTGGTGTCGTTTGTTTCGATAACAAAGCGAAAGGAGGAACGCCAGCCCCCCTAGCACAGCGTGACAAGAACGAAGTGACAAGACATAACGCATAAGATCTGTGTGTTTTTATATGTACGTATATACCAATGAAAAAAAATACATGCATAAGTAAATATATCTCGTTGTTTGATTTCCATAACAGAAGTGATTTATAGCTACTTAACTTGGGATGAAGACAATGTTGTGTATTGTTGTTAACACCTTATTATTATATATATAGGTACGTATAATATAATGAATAAATTAATGAATATAAGTAATAATAATAATAATAAATAAATTCATTTATTTCAGGTAACTTAAGAATAGTAACAGATGTTAAATACTAATTCTAGGACCCATATAAATAAATACCTTATACCTATAAATATATATACTATAATAGACTTAAAACTAAGGCACACGCGACGTGTTGTGCTCCGCGGGGTCTCGTGCCAGGCGCCCTCTAAAGCGCCGAAACTTGACACCCTTCGGCCAGAAGTCAGGGCTGAGGAACGTCGAGACTTGAGCCG
This sequence comes from Conopomorpha cramerella, assembly GCA_012932125.1. Taxonomy (NCBI): domain Eukaryota; kingdom Metazoa; phylum Arthropoda; class Insecta; order Lepidoptera; family Gracillariidae; genus Conopomorpha; species Conopomorpha cramerella. Next base: position 5,223 of record SJJU01017234.1, read on the forward strand.
TAATAAATACAAAGTAAGTACCAGTATCCATACCAGGTGGATTTACCATTAACGCGAACCAAACGGTTTGCGTCTACTTTCATATTGCGAACCGGCAGGATGTGGAATGACTTGCCGGAGTCTGTGGTTTTTTTTCTTCGAAAGCTGATTTGATCGATATCTGTTCACCCACTCAAAAGTTTTGGAGGTTGAAAAATTTTACTTGATTAAATATATCCAAGTGGGGTATTAAATGAAAGAGCACGACACGTATATTTAGAATCTGTTTATTAAATTAAAATTGGATAGTTTGTTCAAAAGTTATGAGGGTTGAAAGTGGGGGGGAAAAGTCGACTGGGGCAGAATGATCACGAAACGGCACGACACGAACATTAAAAATCGGGTTTTTTTTTAAATTTGCAATCTTTATCTTTAAACGAGCAGTTCTTGTATAAATATATATATAATTGGAATCTCGGAAACGGCTGCACCGATTTTCATGAAATTTGGTATGTAGAGGGATTTGGGGGCGATAAATCGATCTAGCTAGCTTTAATTTTTAGAAAACATCTTTCCAACCGTGTTTTCGGGCATGAAAAATTGCTCAAATTGTTAATACGATTCTTACTGACATCTATTGCCGAGTAGTAATACTATGCTATACGTAGGATGGTGCGGGGGACGTTTTGGTTTTGAAGTAACTAGAGATGGGGTTATGAAAAAATCGAGGGAAAATAATCGATTTTTTTACTTCGAGCGAAGCTCGGTCGTCCAGGTACTTTAATGTTATATGTCGTGCGTGTCTCTGTTGACGTGCATGCTAGGCTTGCTGCTGGAAGGTGTTTCAAGCTATCAGGTGATGCTCGGCGCCATTGGTTTTGTTCTCTCACACAATGTTTTTACGAGTACCTAGTTCCGAGGAAATTGTTTATTGGAAAAACTTTGATGTAAGATTTCCAAGAATTATTACTAAAGTTGGTCGGATCCTTGACTTGTAACCGGGAGGTCGCGGTTTCGAGTCCGGCTACTAGACGTGTACCAATGGGACTGTTTTTCAGAGCCTATGTACGCAACGCAACGCTTGTACGTTAGGACAACATCGTGATGAAACCCGCACACCACATGGTGTGTGAACCCTATAACGGCGATGGGCTCACCCCCTGTCACGTTGGGTTAAATACGCCCGCGTGAACCGTGGGCATTTATTTTATCAAGTGCCTCTTCCTATCCAGCTTTGGGATTAAAAAAAAGTGTGTATTACTAAAATGTTTTTTAGATTACTGCAGTTTTGTTTGTTTTAAGAATTTTTTACAAGAACTACCTTCTAGAGTACTTTTTTCACTTCAAAATAGATTAAGGTTGTGTTTAACGCTGAAAGATGTTTTAGGATTCATTCTAAAAAATGCTATGGCTTTGCTTAACAAGTCCCTTTGCCTACCCCGCTTTGGGTTCAAAAGGCGTGAAGTGTTTCTTCTGAAATATGGAACAATTGTTTTAGTAGCGGCCATCCAGGACATTACCTCTTTGGTCAGAACATCAAGACTCTGATTCAAACTGGGACATGGGCCGGAGCTATCGGGATATACATGTATGGCATGTCTCAACTAGATGGGGCTTGGAGACATCGTGGTTGTGGAGACAAAACTCCGTTCGGTAACATGAGTATTTGAACATTTTTTGAATACACACATCAAAAAAGTCTAGGGATCAAGTACATTTTAGAAGATTGCAATCAAGAATATATTTTGCCAAATCTGAATTCATTCATAATTCAAAAAATGTGGTGATAAGTCATTGATACAGGCATGGGGATTTAGATAGGAGACCAATCCAGAAGATTAGATTTGATTTAAACAATGATAAACAACATTAAGTTTACAACAAATTTATTTAGAAAACAACATTAAAAATGAAAAAGTATTTTTAAAGGCACATTGAGGTAGTTTGTAACTCAATATTGTCCACCGGGTTTATAGGCGCGAATATAATCAAAGACAAACCGCACTCGTTCGTCGAAACGCCAAGTAAGTACCTTTGTTATTGGTAAGCTCGAGCTTGTCTTTGATTATATTCGCGCCTTTATACCCGGTGAACAATATTGAGTTATAATGTCTGTACGCGTTTCATTAAAAAAATGAGGTAGTTTAATTACAATGTTATAATGTTACACTCAAATCGTATTACAATAACACATCCCTCACATATAAGATGTCATTAAAATAACCAGCAGGTAGGACATTGCAGAATACATCAACATTTTCGTTGCGAAAAGTTTTTTGGATTCATTGGTTCGATTGTTATGGATCTTTTTTAAATAATTTATACATAAATGCACCAAATATTACGTCAACACAGTTCTCTGCCAAACTGTACAACAGTTTGTTCTGTAGAGGAATGTACAAAGAACACTAGAGTTTATATTAGAACAAGATAGGATATTTTTCAGTGGCGTGCACACCATATAGACAAAAAGACACTGCCTACCTTAGTATTATGGCTACCCGACCTAATAATAGAGTTCTTGCTAGATCTTCTTTTGTTCTACCTACTCACGACATAGTAGATATGTAGATACCTTTATTTCGTAAAGACAAGTTACCTATACATAGGTGTAATCCTTGGGGATTACTACCTGCCTACCTTGTCGTAAAAGCCAGTGCACGCTACTCATATTTTTGTAACAATTGTTTTACAAAGCGTATACGGCGCTTTGTAGCAGAGGCACGCACATGCAGTAACTAAACAAACGCCTGTGTCTACCTCACTTTGAGAATAAAATGCGTAAAAGATTATTTTTTTTCGTTCTGAATTTATTTCTTTGTCATCACAACGTACTTGGCTCCAGCAGACGTGATGTCTCAGTTGGAAGCATCATGGTACTTCTTGACGAGCCTGGCGGTGGCTGCGATGCCGTGCCATGTCTCCATGTTGATCTGGTCGATGTACTGGGGCGGGACCTCGAACCACCAGCCGCCCATGTCCGGCAGCTCCAGGGTGTAGGAGAAGCGGACGCCCACCGACTGTTGGATTTCGATTGATGGATTAGTTTCGTTTAAGGCAGACATTAGACGCTCATGCAAGCGTCATTCAATTCTATCAGTCATGATTTATGGAATGACTACTAATACTAATTCAAACATCATTCAGCGTCTGTGGTCCAGTTGGTCGGATACTTGACTTGTAACCAGGAGGTCCCGGGTTCGAATCCGGCTACTGGACGTGTACCAATGGGACTCTTTTTCAGAGCCTATGTACGCAACGCAACGATTTGATTTGATTATATTCGCGCCTATACACCCGATGAACAATATTGAGTTAAAATTTGATCAAACTCACCTGAGCCCAATCCTGAGCGTTTCCAGCAGCAGGATACAGCAGTATACCAGCGTTCCCCACCAGATAATAGTACGACTCCGCCAACTTATACGTGTCAATCACTGCCCCCATAGTAGCCCCAACATGGTGCAGCTCCACAGTATTTGGTGCCAAATAATCATCGTATCCATACAAGATGAGATTACCATAGCTGTGAACGTCGATATAGATCTCAATTCTGTTCACATGTTCCATAACCAGGTCTCTTATGTAGGAGGTTTCCAGCTCGGAGAAGGGAGTCTCGCCTGGGTAGACGTCGGAGCAGGGGTCCCACGCGACGCCGTACTCGCCGAAGTTGTAGTCGAAGTTGCGGTTGCCGTCGACGCCGCGGCAGTCGGTGTTCAGCTCCGGGTTGATGGAGCGCGTGCGTCGCCACATTCGCTCCTGGACGGAAGTTTCAAGGCTTTAGGACTATGATGTTGTATTCTCAGAAAACAATAGGGAGAAGAATTAAACTGTGTAACTGTTGGGAACCTTTTTATACTTATTTTCTCTTTATGTCTTGTTTTTTTTTTCATTTTATAAGATTGCAATCAAGAATATATTTTACAAAAACTAAATTCATTCATAATTTATACAAAATGTGGTGATAAGTCATTGATACAGGCATGGGGTATTAGGTAGGAGACTAATCCAGAAAATATGATTTGATTAAAATAAATGAGATTTTTTTTTAGAGCCAAAAATTGTCTTGATCCCTAGACACTTTTGATGTGTGTACAATACTGGATCTTGTAGCATATTAACCGCTAAAGTCTTTGATGTCAACAAACCTAGGAATTTGAAGCTTATCAATTCGCAACAAAATTCAAAACATTATTTATCCTTCCGGCTGTCAAAATCTCACCTATAGTACAAATCACACACTTACATCAGTATGAGTGTACTCATAACCATCAGGATTGGTGCACGGAATGATGATCCAGTCTATATCCTCAATGAGATCCTGGTCTCCGGCGTCCCTGTCCTCCAGCAGCTTGTGCAGCGTGTACAGCGCCACGGGACCCACAACCCACTCCCGGGAATGGATGCCGGCGTTCATGAAGAATATGGGCTTGGTTTCGTCGGTGAAGTTGGAAGTGGAGACCTTGAGGTACTTAATCTCGCGACCTTCGAAGCTGGGGCCAAGGGTTTCCAGCGTCGCCAGGTCTGGGTATGTTGCCGCCAGGTATTCGATGTATTCGTTCATCTGGAATTATAATGTCGTCATCATCTTGTCTGTCAGGCCACTGGGCGTAGACCTCCCCGAAAGCGCGCCACAATGTGCGCAAATTTTCTGCACATCTGCGTAAATTTTCTACGAATGAAAATTGGTGGAGAAAGGAATTAAATAGAATATATATATATATTTTAATCACTATGAACAAGCGTTTGACCACCATCCTGCCTGATGTAAGCAGCGATGTGGTCTACGATGGAGCAACTTGTTCAGTAGGTACCTATTCATCCGCGACTTGAAGACCTTCAATATAATTTTATTTATTTATTTAAGGACGAACAACAGATATAAACTTTACATATAAATTGGTAACATTATTTCAAAGGTATTGTAAGCTTACATCCTAAAAAGTTCATCACGGAGACATATTGCTTATCATTTTGGTACAGATTATAATTTAGTTAAAATGTTTTGATCTAAAAGTATTTGATCTAAAATAACAACAAAGTACATGATAGAAAGAGGAAAAAAAAAAATTAAGAAAATATGTGTAGGTAGGTACATATTTTTATACATATTAAAATAACATTGTGTGCCATTTATTCAAACATTAGGCCGGAGACTTGCCTTTTATATTTCGCCTTAGAACTGTCAAAGATATCAAGAGACATGAAATTGGTATTGTGGGAGTTACATATTCTGCGGAGGGGTGCACGCTTGCCTGCGTTTGTTTTAGTGGGGGCTTCATGGAACAGTTTGGTGCCAGTGCGCCTGCTGCAAGTAGCGCGCGGCACATGTAGGCTGACTTCTCCCAGAAGAGATGGGCAGTCGAAATTGCTGTGGCAGATGTTGTAGAGTAACAACTCATCCGAGAGTAGACGTCGTGATGCAAGTGATTGCATGTTATATTTTTTCAATAAATTTTCATAGGACATTTTCGAACGTGTTAGGCGATAATGTATGCCTTTTAGTGCTTTCCGCTGAATGGATTCAATTTTTTCGGCATAGATATTATACAGGGGATTCCAAATTTTTTTCGAAATTTTTAATCGAATATACATAATCGTCATCCTAGAGGGAGGTGGCCAGACCACTAGTCCACCCCGGTCGCCAAATGCCGGACAATGTCACCTGATCTTAATGTGCCTGGAATGCCTAACATTGTATTTACTTGCATCAACTAGACGCACGCGCAGATGCACAAGTTTTTCAATAAAATTAATTCAGAGGCCAGAGTTGAGCTCATCGTCATGATTCATCAATGAAATTATTTCAAGATTTCGTGGTTTGGAATGTTACTAGGAGGAATATTATGGATGGTACATTTTTACCTACTTTTAATAAATGCCCTTTAGTCTCATTTCGTAGCTAGAACGAATACACCTGTTTCGGGTAATGAATCGTATTCATCGTCAGCTTCCATATGGGTCTATTCTTTACCGTCCCAGTCCTGCTATGAAATGGGACTAAGTATAAATGCCAGTGGCGTGCACACCGTATAGGCAGAAAGACACTGCCTATCTTAGTAGTACCAGACCTAATAATAGAGTTCTTGCTAGATCCTTTTTTATCCTACTCACGACATAGGCTATCGAAGGTCCTGTTTTTGTGGGTGAGTAGATAGGTAGGTACCTGTGTTTCGTAAAGACAAGTTACCTATTAATAGGTTTTAATCCTTGGGAATTATTGCCTACCTTGTCGTAAAAGCCAGTGCACGCCACTGATAAATGCGGGTTGCAGATATGTTTTCTGAGCGATATAGTAACCACTTTCGTGTCGAGTGAATGGAAATACTCTTACAACTGACATCATAAGCATTGTGTCTGGTGATGAAATTAAAAAAAACAGAATTAAAAATCATTATCATTACAAAATATAAAATTAACAATGGTAAAATTTCAAAGGGCGGGCTGGGACTGGTGAAAAACCATAGCCTGCTTCAAGTATATGGCAGCAGCGTCTCTGTGAGATAAACCATAAGCCCACTGCGATCGCCAACTCGCCTGTCAAGCATTGCCATTATTAAACATAGCACCCCAAATGACGGAAATCATTGGGGGAGACCCTCAGCCATCAGTGAACGTTATGTGGCTGAAGATGATGATCGTCTGCTTCAATAAACTGTAGTTACCCACCTCGTCATGGCGCGGGTAGTCGGCGAACGCCAGCCGGGGGCCCTGACGCGACGCGCGCCACGCTGCCTTCTCAGAGTCCTGCTTCTCGAACATTCTAGAATAGAAATAAACAGTTTCTGATTGTATTTAAGTATTCTGTTCGTATTCCAGATCAACGTAGAATTTTCCGGAAAGAACTGTATTTATATTTTAAGGACTAATTTTACTTTTGACGGTACGATTACTTAAGAGCGTCTGTGGTTCAGTTGGTCGGATACTTGACTTGTAATCGGGAGGTCACGGGTTCGAGTCCGGCTAATGGACGTGTACCAATGGACTCTTTTTCAGAGCCTATGTACGCAATGCAACGCTCGCACGGTGAAGGACAACATCGTGATGAAACCCGCACACCATAAGGAGTGTGAACCCTATAACGGCGATGGGCTCACCCACTGTCACGTTGGGTTAAATACGCTTGGTGAACTGTGGGCAATTTGCTTTAGCAAGTGCCTCTGCCTACCCTGATTTGGGATTAAAAGTCGTGAAGTGAAATTAGCTAAGCTGTAAGTATGATCTCAAATTCGTCTCGAAAATGATTTCTAATTTCTACGTTTTATATAAGCAGATACAAATGGAAACAGTATAACAATAGGCTACTTATTGTTTTCGAAAGCTTACAAATGCAAACGTATTCAATCCAGTGGGTGGGGCCATCGCTTTTGTATATACGATTATTTCTGGCTTTGTCAAAGACATTATACAGATAATATTGTCTTCACGTAATACATCTGAACTGCCGACATCGCAGACTTGTAATCACAGATAACATCATCCAGTGTTTCCCAATGAGTGGCACACTCTTATATGGAATTCCTTTCTTATCATCTAACTAGCGCACGATATGCAATGTGTCTTTTAAAAATGAGATAAAAAACCCATTGTTGAATATTAGTACGTGCGAAAACAGATCACAGTGGCGTGCAATTGGAGAAACCTATGTCTAGCAGTGGAGAAGTATGGACTGATGATGTACGCAAAAGGAGTCCCATTGGTACACGAGCAGACGGTATCGAAACCGCTGATAACTAGTCAAGTATCCTACCACTGGACCACAGACGCTCTATTAAGAAGAAATACCTAAATTCCCCTCTCTCTCCAGGAACAGACATCCTTGATTCCACCTACTTCCAACCACCACCAGAGATGAAAGATGGACAGCCATCTCGAAGGCAAGTGTGGTGTAGTATAAACATATAATAATGTAGCATTCTAGCCTAGAACCTAAGGGGGAAGCTGTGGTGTAGTTTAATCAACGCCATAGCAAACAAAATAGATTTGTTTTGTTATACTCTGAGTGAACTCACAAAGATATCTCTTTAATTGTATTTAGTTCCTAAGTAAACTGTTTGTAAATAATATTTTTTTATGTTTTATATGCACATTACCAAGTGTTGTGTTGTTTTAGTTAATTTAGTATATTTTATGTTATATACCTACATATGTAGGTATATAACACGTTTCACTGAACGAATTCACTAGGGTTACTACTCATGTGTTGTGTCAAACCCTTTAATTGCCTATTTATGTTTGTGAAGAAGACTGTCTTTTTTTATTGTTTTGTTTTTATTTTAATTTATGTGAGGAAATTTTATAATTTGTTATATTTTTTTATTTTAGTGATTGTAAATATTTGTCAGCAACATTACGCATTGGTTGTACTGTAATGTAATGTGTGTTCTGTATATTAATAAATAAATAAATAAAT
>SJJU01017237.1:0-22854 GCA_012932125.1 Conopomorpha cramerella
AGTACTTTTCACGCCACCTTCGGCCAGGACATCACCAATCTGGTCTGTATATGTCCTCTGGGGCGACCTCTACTCACCCGGCCCATTACATCACCCATATAAATCTCTTTCGTCAATCGACTTTCATCCATTCTCTCCATATGCCCAAACCACGCTACGTAACGCTTAAATAGTGTAGCATAACATCGTTAGGTTAATTACATACGGCATAGTATTAATTGGAGCTCGGAAATTCCGAGTAAAGTTTAAACATAGCAGGTACAGTAACATTTCAATATATTTTTTTTAAACACATTGAACAAGCGTATGGCCACCATCCTGCCTGATGTTAAGCAGCGATGTGGTCTACGTTGGAGCACACTTGTTTATTATGTACCTATTTACCCATTCGCACAGCCGACTATTTATACTTTGACACAATTTTTGTTGAAAAATTCTGGCCAATTCTAACTGCAAAATTTCTTGGACACTTACCCTCATATTCATAAAGTTAGAACAGATCTAGTGTTTGTAAAGGTGGTATAACCTGGTAAAATGTACGCCAACCATTCTAAGTTGATATACGTTATTGTACTGGTTCGCACTGGGGAAGCACAGCCGGGAAAAGTAGTTAGTTAATAATAACAACAATAAAACAAACACAACACAGCTCTTTATGTTTTTGTAGTTTGTAGTAGCACCTATACTATTATTATAAAAATAAATAAATAAATACTAACCGGTAACACCGAGAGACCAAAGTATGTCGGCTCGAAGAACAGACGTTATCTGCCGTGGTACGGTTCGCAGCAACTTGCGCGAGTTGTAGGTATTTGCGTCCTGCATAACAACATGAATTATAATCTAGTATATAAAAATAAGTCGGGTTTTACTCCCTGACGCTATAACTCCAGAACGCACGAACCGATTTCCACGGTTTTGCATTCGTTGGAAAGGTCTCGGGCTCCGTGAGGTTTATAGTAAAGAAAATTCAGGAAAGAAATCAACAGAAAAGCTGGTAAACGAAACGAACTCATCTGGTGGCGAAACGGAGTTCGCCGGGTTTGCTAGTATCGTCTAAAATTTCGTAAAACTTCAGCCTTCTGTAGGGCTTGTAGTCTTCAGGTATGTTTGTCTTAGCTTGCGTTAAATAGAGTGCGCGGCAGCAGTAACAGTGTCCTGAAGGCATAGCATAGGAGCTAGATTTGATAACCAACTGCGCTGGGTGCTCTTACAGAGATCAAAATCTATTTTATCAATTAAATACCATTAAGCTCTTAACTAACATAATGTGGACTGAAGTGCTAGCGCACTGCTAGTGAAGGTCCTAAAAATTGGCCAGATGTACCGACAAGGTTATTGTGTGGTCCCAGTAGTTTTAACATATACTTTTTTGTTCCAAAAAAGGAACTTATAAAGGAAGGTACTGAGAATATCTGACATATTGAATGGGCCACAGCTTTAAACACATCAAAAGTGTCTAGGGATCAAGAACATTTTTAGCTCTAAAAAAATTTTTATTTCTTTAAATCAAATCTTCTCTTCTATTCAGAACCATTCGGGTCTCCTACATAATTCCCCATACCTGTATCAATGACTTATCACCACATTTTATATAAATTATTAATGAATTCAGTTTTTGTTAAATATATTCTTGATTGCAGTCTTCTAAAATGTACTTGATCCCTAGACACTTTTGATGTGTGTATAAAGACAATACAATGAAATCATAAACAGTACCTGCTTCGGTTTCCTGAGAGCTCTCAGCGCACGGGCATGGTAAGTACGCCATCCTGAGTACAGACATCCAGTTGGGCCACACTCGTCTGCCTACAAAGTGTAGTAATACTGCATGTAGTAATAAGTCTATACAACTATGGTGGCAACACAATTACATACATACATATCTTAACATATAAAAATCCAGTGTCATGATGTTTGTTCCCAATAAACTCTTCACCAAGGCTACCAATATTCACAAAAGTTGGCATTTATATGTAATTTCGTCCAATTTGAGAGATAGGATAGTTTATATTTGGTGACATCCACTGCACAGGCCACCCTGGATGTTATACTAATTTTATATTTTAAGAGATTGTTTTTAGAATTGGCAAGGAATGAATCTGTGATCTTGTTCTTAATGTACATAATCAGTAAAGGCCTCAGACCAAACACAACTAGACTTCAGAGCTGCATACCACCCTTAGTCTGCCTCTCTTCCACCAAAATGTATGGAAAATGATGTACTTCTTATTCTTCCACTCCTGCATGTTTTTTATATTGTTGTCTCGTTTTATTCTAAATATCAGTTTAGGATAGCTAGTCTAGTTGTATCCGGTCTGAGTTATAGGCACTTGCACATTAAGCCAATCTATACTAATATTATAAAGCTGAAGAGTTTGTGTGTTTGAGCGCGCTGATTTCAGGAACTACAGGTCGAATTGAAAAGTTATTTTTGTGTTGAATAGATCATTTATCAAGGAAGGCTTTAGGCTATATAACATTATTAATATTATCCCCAAATTCCCAAGGGAACGAAGAAAATGTGAATAACACCCCATGGTACAGCTAATGTTGTATAGAATAAACAATGAGAGTTTAAGATTTCTTATTAAATAAAGATAACATACCTCATCTATATACTTGATGGTCCTTTGCACCAACCTCTGTGCTGTGACCCTCTTAATAGCAGGATGGTCTCTCAGCGCATCCAAAGCTTCCTTCCGGCAGCCATCCGAAAGGACTATGACATCAAAATCACTGGGATAATCTGCTGCCGGATTGGAACGAGCCACTAGCGTCCAATTGTACACCTGATGATTCCAAATTGTCGTATTTTAATATAGAATACTCAATATGTGTTGAATACATACAGCAAGTTTTTTGATGGAATTGTTAATGTTTACAAGAAATAACAGTAACATTAACACTGTAATCTTACACACAAGTATACTGAACAAAAGTTGACCAGGTAAAGTAACTGAAAAAACTGTATAATTTCTTATAGTAATGCATACTAACCCCTGCATTTTTTAGAGCCGCTGCAATGTAGTTCTGACGAGAAGACTTGACAAAATAGCCCTTGAAAGTTATAATATGTTCACTTGGTATAACGTCGGCACTGTAATCATAGCGAACTTGGGCAGACGATGTAGCGTTGCAGAGCTCCTCTACACTCGCTACATTTGTAGATATTAAACAGGGATAAATTAGGAAAAACACCAATGGAACAAAGCCATGAACGCAGAACCAACTCATTATTTTGATTGTCGGAATGTATTACATCATTGCTGTTTATTGCTGACCATAAAACGAGCAATGAAGCTGTTTGTCGTGATTATTTAGCCTCGTTATGTAAAACGCAGGCATTATCAACAAACAAAACTCAATTTATCTTGTTTTATTTAGGTACGTGCTGGCTATGTTGTGGATTGTTGCAAGTGCACAGAATAGATTTAATTTGCTTCGCCTGCCAAATAGCCATAGACTATATTACTCTCTCGCACCACACAACAGTGACGTTACTCTTGGTGTATATTGTACGATTAGGTATCGATTATGATTTAAAATATCGATTTATTAAATAAATAGGTTCAAAGCGATTAATAAACTATGTGATTAGTATGTGTTCTCGTGGCTATCTCTACGAAATAAAACTACTTACTGAACAGGATACAATATATTTTATTACAAGTTGATTAAATACAAATGAATAGTAGTAAAAAACTGAGTTTAGGTACAGTCAAGTACTGCCCGAGCTCCAGCTTTAAAATGGGCCATTCTTAAAAAAGTGGAATTTAGTCGTTTTCGCGGTACTTGACTACATCTTAACTCTCTTAGAACTAGTTATAAATAAATACAATAAATAAATAAATACATAACACATCATATTGTGAAGTATGTAGTAGTTAAAAGAACAGATTAGTTTTGTGTAAAAATCTAAGTAGTAGTAATATCATTTCATTTGTTAAATAAGTTTACTTTATTTATCATGTAAAGAAAAATAAAAAAAGAGAAGAACACTACTTTGCTAAGGAACAAGCAGTAATAATGTGCGAAAGAACAACATTTCCAAGTTTCACAATATTTAACTAGGCAGGTAGGTAATTCCGACGCAGTATCGACTACGATGATTATAAATTAATACTTTCCTACCCGCCCCTAAAATACATAATGGGAAATTTTACAAGACGTTTGTTTGACAGATGTCCCTAGTTTTGTCATTAATGTCACAGTCTCCGTACAAAATATCTCATTAATATCAGAATTAAGTGTCTCAACTGTCAAATATACGTCATGGAAAATTCCCCATTATTACATGCGCTTCCTTAACTTTCGCAACGTGAAGAGCCTTTATTGTTTCAGATTCACTGTCGAAGCAAGTGTAAAGTTTTTTTTCCGACTCAAGACGAGTGTAATATTTTAGTACCTATAACATATAATTAGTTATGTATTCGAGGACAGATGGCCGTTATTTAAAAAAATCCACGGTTTTCGGTATATCCATAGAGTGACAGTTTGTCATGAAAATATCGATAAACTAGCCATTTTAAAAAATACCGGAAATGTTACCTGACATCTCTAAGACTGTTCTTTGCATTACCTGCTTATTAGAGACCGAATAAAAGTGATCCGTAAACATCACCTTCGCGAACATCAAGCAGTTAGCACTTCGCACGCAGGTTTGTGACACGCAAAGTTGCTAATCTGAATAACCTAGGTATATGTAGTTTTGATTCTCCCGTGACGCTTATTTGACAGTTCAGACATTTCTTTCTATCACAGATGTCATATTAAGTTTTTAGACAGTGTGACATTCATGACGAAAGTAGGACCCAAAAACTTTTAAATAAACGTTATGGAAAACTTCCCATTATTTTTAACATTACACTCGTCTAGACTCTACTCCACTTTAGTATCTACTTTATTGTTAAATGAAATCGCGAATGTCCGCGATGCGCGAGGCCAGTGTTTGTCGCGCTAACATAATGCGGGCGGCTAGCATACGGCAGCGAACGCAGCGGAATGTACGGGCCAAGTACTGGGGATCTTCCACCATCTGATGAAAGATAACACACATCAATAATAAAATCATAAACGAATACCCATCATCACTTTAGCCCAATCTGCTTCTTGGCGAACGGGTTATTCATTGGAATTACGTTTCCAACTTCGCGTCTTCTTGCATTGGTAGGTAGGACTAAACAACTCGAGCGAAACATTTGCGGCTGGGTTATCATAGATAAACCGTAATCAAATCATAATACATACACAATTTTCTAGAGGTTAGGCAGGCAGAGACCATGGACCTCCGCTATTAACGATCCTGTCAAATCTCCTTCACCTCTTCCACATCCTACGTTTCCGGACTCCTCATTGAAAAATAATGTGCTGGATGTGTTCCGTTCCGGTAGTCGTCTGTTAATAAGTCTAAGCAAGTGTTCTATAAGCTATCTGCTTTATGCCATTACTTACAAGTGTAGTAGTGTTTTGTCGCAAGTTAGCACGTGGCGGCTGCTTGCGGATCTTGATGCGCGGGTCGTCCAGGCCCACCTCCACGCGCGACGGCACCCACGGTTTCTGAGGCTCCGGTGCGAGAGCGAACTCTACCTGTGGGTTCAAATAGTATTTATGATCTAGTTTTTCAGACGCTCATGCCCGTTTTCGCCAACTCAACCAACCGCCCACGCCTTATCCAGTTTTAGAGGTTAAAACTAGTTAGGGGTCCCCTACAAGTTGGTGAAAACGGGTCCTATTATCCTTTTATTCGTTTGCTAGGTAACCTACAGTGCAAATTTTTGTTTTTGTTATGGTTGGGTTACCTATCAGTATTTTCGTATTTCGTATGGACAGCGTATACTGGCTGACTTCGGGGTCATGATCCATTTCCACATTTTGTGACTGAGACATTTTAGATTTGTTTTAATGTGTCCATTCTTCCAACATTTACTACAAAATGTATGAATATTCATAACGAGAAAAAACTTTATTCAGGAAAAGAAGTATAAACGAAGATACGATAGGAAGTACCTAAGTTCGGCTCATGACCCCGAAGTCATCTTGTATAGAAAAAGTCGGAAGTGTTCAGATCCGACAATTTTGCATTACCTACCTAAATTAGATTGGTTTGAAATTGGTATGGATGAACTATCTGTAAAACAATCTTATATCATTATGGGATACTTCAAAGACGTTTATAAGTTACCTACGTACGTAAGTAGTTCTCCTAGGTACTTACTTCACCGTTATAGGGCATTTCCACTTGAACAGGCAGTGAGGCTCTCGGCTCCTCGCCTGTAGCCACGGCGTCCGGCTCCGAGGCGACGGCGCCGGCGGCCGGGACAGTGCCCGGGTGTTCGGCGCCGCCCTCGGGCGGTGAGGGCTGGCCACTTGACTTCCTACTGTGTCGGTAATGTTAGGCTTAGAAACACAGATACAAAGCAGGTTAACAACGTCGATTGGTAACTGCTGCCAGTGCCAATGGGGAATTTTAAAACTCAAAATATTCTTGTCCCTAAGAAAGAGTTGCTGGTAGTAGCTAATATAATATTTTACATAATTTAGAAGTCAGTTTAGTATTTTTTTTTTTACTTTAGAGAAACATAAATATTTCCAATTTATATTATTGTAAGCAATCATATTAATTTCCAATACACATCAAACCATCATCACATTGATCCTTATGTGCCCACGTTCAATCATTTGCACCTCGCTACATTAATACAGATTGTTCCGCAACCTAGATGGGGATATTCACTTCCACATATCGTTCCTTGTTTTACCTAAATTGGGTAAAACAGAGTCTGTGGTCCAGTTGGTCGAATACTTGACTTGTAACTTTCAGGTCGCGGGTTCGAGTCCAGCTACTGGACGTGTATCAATCGGACTCTTTTTCACAGCCTACGTACGCAACGCGACGCTTGTACGGTGAAGGACAACATCGTGATGAAACCCGCACACAACAAGGTGGTGTGAACCCTATAACGGCGATGGGCTCACCCCCTGTCACGTTGTGTTAAATACGCTTGGTGAATCGTCGGCAGCCCAACTTCTCCCGCCGTGGGGATCTGTGCGAGGTGATCGAGGGAACTCCAGAGGACGGGCAGCAGCGCTCTCTGTGAGTTAAACCACATCACCACTGCGATCGCCAACCCGCCTGCCAAGCGTGGCGATTATTGGCATTTCCCCCCCAAATGTCCATATTAATCATACGGGAAGGCCCCTCATCCAGCAGTGGATGACATATGCTTGATGATGAAGCATCTCAGACCAAAAACAACTACACTTCGATCATCCGAATCCGACGTTTATAGTAAAACGAGACAACGATATGAAAAAGATACAAGAGTGAAAGAGCAAGAGGCAATATCTTCTGTCTCTTACTGCGTACCTATCAAGGTAAATCTGGATCCAAACTGTCAAATTAGTAGTAAATGTGACAGTTTGGATCCAGAAGTAGAGAAAGAGACAGAAAGAAGGTGGTACGCGGCCTGCAAGTCTAGTTGTGTTTGGTCTGACATAATATAATAATAATAAGTTTATTGTCACCAAAAGTATATACATTTATAGATCGGTTAGAAGAACACATTAGTATGTGTACTTACATTGCAGTGATATTATGGTTAAATTAGTATGTATGTGTATTTGAACATTTGACATCCTGGCATCCTAGATAGGTTAAAAGGCAACCTGTGTTAAGGACTACCAGGTCCTACGCGAGACATAAAAGATAACATAACAAAATAAAAAATAGTATTTGACATTTTGTGAAACTCTTAAGGATATGAAAAATTGATCTAGTAAACGTAGAAGAAGTATACTTACGAGGTGGATGGTTCAGGGACAGATGCGCCCTCTTCGCATGGAACTGTCATCATAATGCCGCTATTTGGTGTCGCAGTCTGCATTACCTGTGTGGTTGAAAACTTTGTTATAGAGAAAGCAATTTTGTTTTAGGTACGTATCCTGACTTGTTTCCCCTTGCTGGGCAAAGACCTCCCCCCAAGAAAATTTCTTTGAAATGTTACTAAGTGTATGTAGGTTTATACATTGGTACCCTATTTCAGACAGAGTAGACAAAGGCACTTTACTAAGCAGATGCCAAGGACATTCATCACCATTATGAGGTTTGCACATTGTATGTGGCTTTAACAACGTTTTCCTTCACAAGCTTTGAGTACCTAACTTACCAACACATAAGTACCTATAGTATAGAATCTCTGGAAAAGTTTTCCAACTTTATCTATCTCATGACGCTAATACGAGAGATCTTCGTTCCTACTTCTGTTGATAATGTACAAGTTATGAAATTATATAAAGTAGCAAATAATACATACATTATTCGACTCGGGTATATTGCCAAAAGATGGCGCTGTATTCGGCATATGTTGGCAGCATGGTGCTGGAACATTGCTGATTGTTTGCAGCGGACCAGCCGCTGTCGTGGTGTAGTATCTCCCTGTTGAAATGGAACATTGCTTTTTCTTCTAAGTAGTATTTAAAATGTACACTGCTCAAAGCTCAGACCAAAAACTAGACTTGTAAGTAATCCAAAACTAGCGTTGAGAATAAAACGAGACAACAAAATTGAAGACATGCGGGAGTGAATGAGTAAGAGAAAATATTGTCTGTACCTTACTGCGTAGCAGGGTATTTTTGGTGTAGTGGCTAAGGTCGTTCCGGGGGCCCCGGCAGTAACGCGCGAGTGGTCACCGTGGGGTTTTAGTGGGTGCGACATAACCCCGCCGTTGTCCCCGCCAGCGGTGGGGTATCCATAACGGATTTCCACGATAAAAAAGGGTATTTTTGGATCCAAATTGTCAAACTGGTAGTAAAAGTGACAGTTTGGATCCAGAAGTACATCGAATTCCATACATTTTGTTGGAAAAGAGACAGACTGAAGCGACATGCAAGTGTTTTTGGTCTGAGGCTCAAAAGATACGCTAAGATGGATTGGATGGGTGGGCAGATCCTAAGGATTACCCTTCGGTCACATATAGCATAATAAGGTGTTAAGAATGTGCATTTAATGCCTTGAATGTACATTCTTAACACCTTATTGAATGGGCCTTCAGATACAAATTGCTAGCTCATAGTCTGTATATAATATACCCCAATCTCCAGATCCCACACACAGCCGAACCCTAGCAGATAGGCAACTAATGCATTCTGTTTACACCCCAGATCAAAACCCCAGCGCTCCAAGAAAGAAATGACAAGACATACCTACCATGCACTGTGATTGGTTACAACAATTGTCTTGACGCCCGTGCTAGGGCTGCAGCATGGGATCAAGGATCCGTACAGAAGTAGGCATATTTTCCAACGTTTTTAAGAAAACACTTCCTCTCATTCTCGATTTCTGTCGTTCCTTTGTTACAGGCTTACGGAACCGTTAGCACAGGTGTATCTGTCTAACCTTAGAAATACATTTATGGACAACATGAAGATTATCTCAGCTACAGATCCTAAAAAATAATTGGACGTAGTTATACAGAAAGGCCTCAATCCACACCTTGCCCTAAATTGAGTTAGCTATACCAGAGAGCTATGTTAAGACATATCCATCATATAAAAAAAAAACATTTACACAAAAAGTTCACTACAACCAATTTTTTATGTACCCGGACTCAATCCACATGTACCTATGGCGGGTCAATAGCGCATCAAACTTTAAAGCTCAATATCTCCGAAGTAACTTTTTGTGGATTGAGTCCTTTCTGTGTAACTACGTACAATGGAACTCAACTTCGTTCACCAAAGAAACACGCGAAACGTTACGGAACTTTTTAGACCTAGGACGTCTTTTGCAAGAGAAAGGACACAAATCCTATACATAGTATAAAACAAAGTCGCCTCCCGCTGTCTGATCCTTGAAAATACGCAAGGGATTTGGACGAGGATGTTTGTAATGGATAGTGTGATTCACAAGGAAGGTTTATGTGTGTAATACTTGCATCAAGCAACATAGTATAAAACAAGGTCGCCTCCCGCTGTCTGTCCCTATGTATGCTTAGATCTTTAACACTGTGTAACGGATTTTCATGCGGTTTTCTTTAGTAGATAGAGTGATTCTTGAGGTTTGTTTATGTGTAGGTATATTACATGCACATAATAGCAGAGAAACACTGTTAATAGTGTGCATTGGCAAAACAGCGTTTGCCAAGTCAGCTAGTATCTAATAAATAAGATTAACACTAATAACTCGTGCGAAACCGGAGCGAGTCGCTAGTAAAATATACATTTTAAAGTTAACACAAAAATACTTACGAAATGGATAAGTGTACAAGCACAGCCTGTGGTTACGTGTTATACAGAGTCCGTATTTGAAACTGCAATTTCTATTGTTCGTCAGGGAGAATTGGAATAGCGACATGTTGGTTTATTTAATTTACTTCTTCAAATCGTCGTATTTTACTTTCAGTTACACAAGGTTTTGACGACCAAAAGTTATTCTGCAAGCAAGTAAACGCAAATGTCGATATTATGATATATCAAATGAAGGTAGTTGAAACGCGTCGCTTAAAAAGGACACGTGATCTCAAAGGACCGTATTATGATCGTTAAATAAACTATTGAGTAATTCGTTTCTTTGGTACTTGAGTATATTTGGCGGTAAATTGCAGTTAATGTTAAAATAAGAAAATAGTTGCCCGCTTACATAAGGCACAGATTTTATTCGAAACTTCTATTAAACATCTGCTGATTATTTTGTGTTAGGTGCAACGTACCTAAAAATAATTTATTTAAAAAAAAGGGTACGTAACACTTTGTTACAATAATGTTATGAAGTTTTTATAAAACAACTGATTAAATACTAGTATTAGGCTTAATGTAGTTCGTAACACATCCCATGAACATACACACAAACCTGGGTTAGAAAAAAATTTACAAAAAATGAATCGAAACTTATTGTTGAAATATTTTTTTCTCGTAGACTACATAACGCGCTTAAAAAAAAGTTGAGTTAGATAACGCGGCAAAAGGCTTTCCAAGGATCTTTTCGCGTGCGATTTGAATGTTCAAGAATGTATTTCACTGTCTCCCTTTTTTTAATCTTATTTATTGTATAAGCCATGCATCTTAATCTTAAGGCGGCTTCAATCTCTCCCTTTCTTGGTGCCAATTGTACCTACAGAATACAAGCATACCTAAACAAAGCAAGATAGGGAGAAATACCCTACACGCCAAAAGATCCTTGTCACACTGTAAGTTTTAAAAAAACGTTTTGGAAAACGATGTATTCCGTATTCGTTGTCTGTGGTTTATCTCAAGTTTTCTGTCACAAAAACAGAAAGTGTTTTTGAAACTTTATTTTGTAAATAGCCCAACAAATTAACATTTTCTTTATGAAAGTATTTTGTAACTTCTACTAAACTTTTAAAACTTTTTACCTATATATTTCACTGTAACGGCACTTATTACTGTTCGATAGTGAACTAATAAAATTATCCTAATAAAATACTCAGCGTGAAGATGGCATCTTACAGTTTAGGACCACGATTTCCAAAATCACATGGTCCATACAGATTACTCGATCCAGGGGCCTACCAGAATGGATGTGCCCACACGGCAGTACATAACAAAGTTGGTTTCAATTCCAAATGTCCCCGTGTCACTACACCTAGTAACCCAATGTGGACCCACAGCCTCGGCAGCACACCGAAGCCACCAAGAATACCGAACTGTAGCTCCCTCATGTCCAAAGTTCCTAGATTCCCGTACGAAGCGTTTGGACCAGAGGATTTGAAGGAATTACTATGTCGTTGTGGTATAGAAGACACTTGCGAATGTCCATCTGAGGAAGTGGTGCCGCAGGAGATTGTGTGTCAGGCGAAAGTTCCCAAAAAGATTTACATTGGAGCCCCGCCCCGAAGTCCCGTAGCGGCATTACTGCCTCCTCGGGAAGAAATAACGAAAGACATCATCGACCCACCTTTTTACGATGCTAGGGTCACACCATTCACTGACTTCTATAAAGGCTGTAAGTGGAGTGGTTGGACGTCGAAAAGAAATCCAGCATCTAGTGAGAAAAGACCAGGCCCGGCAGAGTACACCCTAGAGCACGGGAAAAACGCGGCGGAACTTTGCGCTGAAGCCTTCCGGTCTGAGTGCCGTAGGACCTCTAAACAACCCAGATACATCGAAATGATACAAAGAAGGGAAACACTTGAAGGACGCCCTGGGCCATCTAGTTATAGCCCTAATTTACCTAAAGGAACAGATCTACAATATCTCGGCCCAAAGGCGGAACGATTTCCTACACAGAAGCACGTCACTCATCCAGGGCCTGCCGATCACAACGTCAAGAGATGCTTCGATCTTCCGGAACCACCAGCGAGGTGGTCTACGGCACCACTTCCGCCGCCACCCTTCTTTGGAGTTAGAGCGAATAGATTCAAGACACAGAAAGAAGAGGGTGCGAGCCCCGCAAGTTTCGATGTGAGGACGAAATTATGCCAATACATGAATTGTTCAACGGCACCTTTCGGTACCTCTGCCAAAAGGTGGAAAGAAACAGAAATTCCAGAAGACGACAGCGACGATGAGAACGAAGTGTCGGCCTCTGATAATCCGGAGTCTGAATGTCCCAAGCACAGTTGGTTCTTCAGGTCAGAGACGGTTAGAATGAAGCCGTTAGTAAAAATGCCCAATGAGCAAAGTCCAGCTGATATGGCCCAACGAACGGCCAAGGTGTACAGACATCCGTATTTACAATATATGGCACCGTTTAATAGCTCAGACGGGAGATTCCAACCATGGTTCAACTGGGTGCCAGTGTTCGGCGACGCGGGGTCTACCGGGCCGGGAGACCTGGAACCGGTAAAGCCGCGATGTCCTAACGCCGTGGCGCGCGGCCCCCTTGTCCGTTCAGCGCGCTTCCGCACCGACTCCACACACACACCGGCCCCTAACGAGTACCACATGCACAATGGAATTGAAACGGTCCTAAAAACTCACAATACTAGGCTCAAAAAGAACATGCAAGACGCCCACAAATTTGTATGGGAACCACCTGTGGACACTAAAGCTCTTACATTCGAAGAAAAAGAGAGTTTGCTCTTCAATAAATCTATCAAGTTGTTGGAGGGCGAAGACTTGTTCGCGGTGAATAATAAATCACAACGTCAATCATTCAGAAGGCCTACAATAACATCTATTACCTTGGATAAAGTACAAAAGCCAAAATTGCTAAGATGTTTCCTATACAAGAAACAGATTCCAAATTGTGTCTAAAGTTTTTAATGCAATATAAATTATACACGTTTTAGATGATTGTACTGTGCATCCATTTCGATTGATTATCTTTTACATTTTGTGTAATAAAAACGTATATTAAAACAAACTTTTTATCATTGCTTTGGGACTAATGGGAGACAAATGAAACAACATACATTGTGTATAGCTTAAATGTATTGGAAATAATGTTGTATATCATTTTCTCTTATAAATAAAGCTAAGCCGCTACGCCGTCTTGAACGCTGTCTTCATCTGGGAACAAAGAACATGAAGTTTTCAAAGTGGTACTTAAATTGCATGAGGAGTTTTTGTTTTTAAGTTTTCTTATTTGCATTTTCTTAAATAACATTGAACATTATTTATTTCTCTGTAATATAAAACATAGTCAGACTTAATAATACCTACCTTTATCATCAGTGTCCATGGGCTGTGGTTCTTCAGAGTAGGCGGGCGCGAGCGGCGAGACGACGACGCCGTCCCACACGGTGATCTCGTGCGAGATGTCCTTGCCGCCCTCGAAGGGCTGCAGGCCCAGCACGTAGCGGTGTCCGCCGCGCGCCACCACCCTCAGCAGCCTGTCACACACACACACAGACACGGTCAGTCTCCGTCAGTGCTAGGCCAGCACGCAGGGCACAAGGGCCACGGCTCGTACTCACGTCTGCGCGGCGGCGGCGGCCTGGTCCTGCGCCGACAGCTCCAGCGTGGTGTGGGCGCGCGCGTGCGCGGCCTCGCACGGGTCCGACAGACCCGCGCAGCCCGGCAGGAAGATGCCGCCCGCCAGCAGCGACAGGGCGCGGCTGCACAGTATAACCACATTATAACATCACTGCAATCACAATATCTAATACAGAAATTCCAGAGCATACTTACCGGAAAGCTACATTGATAGGTAATGCCTGTCGTGCAGGATTGTTCATGATGCAGTGATGGGCCAACAAGTCAATCATCCAAGGTGTAAGCGGCTGCAGACCTTGGTGACGCGAACACATGTCGCGCAGCAGTCTGATCAGAACCTGCAATCGAGTTTTGGAGCAATCAGTACCTAACTCATAAATTTTGTGCAGATATGTAGATTGCTTGAGTAAGTGGTGATACCTTGATGGAAGAGTGGTGCGCGTTCTCCTCGAACCAGCGGCTGTGGCGGATGGCGGCGAGGTGTCCGCTGATGGTCTTGTAGTCGAGGTGCACGTCGGGCTCGAGCTTGCGCAGGTTCTGGTGCAGCGTGGTGACGAGGAGGCGCGCGGCGGCGGCGGGCGCCGTCACGGTGAAGCCGCGCTCGTGACACGCACACGTCACTCCCGCGCCGCCCGCGCCCTCCGCGCGGATCAGCTTGTTCAGCTCCTCCGTCACCTTGTTAGACAGCCCCTCCACAGCCTCCTTGGTAGGCAGGGTTTTCATGATGACAACAATGTCTGCTACATTTTTTCCTGCCATCATTGTGCCTTTTTTATATGAACCAACTTGACGGACCTCCTCCAGTTGCTGAAACATTGATTCAATACAAATTGGTGAGAATAAATGCATGTTGCTTCAAAAATCATAACTACATGATCTATGGTATATTTCATCACTCCTTAAATGGCTCTTGTTTTTATAATTACTGGGAACTCTTATTACCTTACATACATTATCGAACTCTGTGAGAATATTATGCATAACCTAGGCAATGAAAAAAGGCAAGCTATAGGTGTTGCGCTGTGGCAGTCCTCGACTCATGGACTGTACCTACTTGTATAACATAATGCAATAATCCTTTAGAGTTGATTACATTATATTTTCAGTGCAATAATTTTAGAATTATTACTGATGGGTTCAATCCATAGTTAAAAATATCATGTACTTACACAAGCAGCAAAGTCTCCTGGGGCCACAATAAGGTTGTCCAATACAGTCTGGACTTTGGTAACAAGGTTAAGAACCGCCGCCTGCTCGGCTGGGGACGGGCAGAGCTCGCCATGACGCTTCAGAAGTGCCTAACACAAAATTTTACAGGTTAACTTTTGTTTAAATATCAATACTAAATAAATAAATACTGATACCGAGTGTAATACTGATGTACGTACTTAATGCTTCTCATTATTTCAGGTTTAATAATAGCCAATTAAATTCTTAGGGATAAGGACAATTACACCGGTGAAGCAACGGTCGAGAAAGATCAATACTTCTTTTATGTTGAGGATCCAAAGGCGCACAACATAAATAGACCCAACGAACAAATACATGATATTATTGTACATATAATAATCGCTAGGGAGATAAACAAAACTCTAAACTAACCTGAGTCAAGGCTGTGTCATCGGGGGCCGGCTTGCACCTGGGGAACGCTAGCTCCGCAAGGATCAAATCAAATGGTGGTCTTAGAAGAACTCTTGGTCTGCTGAATGGTGGCCGACCCATACCCCCACGGCCAGGCATCCCACGACCTCGATTTGCGCCACGAACCATTTTAGTGGTATAAACTGTTGCAAAATAATGAAGAGACTATTTACAACACCGCCTTCAACGCAAGTTTGTTACCAAAGACAATAGAATTGTGAAAAAAAAAGCTTCGCAATGCTTCTCTATGGTGTCGGTAGAGCTGTGCAGTTTCATAAAATAAAGATGACGTACATATTGAATTGACTACATTATTTCACTTCATCAGTCGGACATTACATGTAATAGTCATCAGTCATCATTCGAAAAAAAAATTGATATACATTAAAGTTACTCTGTGCTGTTTTGTTTTGTTCGAGTTGAGTTGTTTAACCAACTTTCTTTTTATTCTCTTGTGTTGTGTAACATTGATAATAAAATATGTCCAAATTAGGTTCTCTGCACATAGTTAAGAACACAGGCCTTAAACAGACTGGAACTGTAATATTCTTTCATGGATCCGGTAAGTTTTCGATATAACCTACAAAGCTACTTGGAAAACTTTTTTCGTTTCGTAATTTAAAATTGTATTGTACTAAATTTACAGGCTCGAACGGGGAACAGATGAAGGAATGGGTGCGGTTACTGTTGAAAGATTTTACTTTTCCCCATCTGAAGGTATTGTACCCAACAGCTCCGCTTCAACCCTATACACCGGCTGGTGGAAGTATGAGCAACGTGTGGTTCGACCGGGCTAGCATAACGCCTGTTGCACCAGAAATTCCAGACTCTCTAAAGAAAATCGAATTACTAGTTAGAAATTTAATCAAAAGCGAAAATGATGCCGGTATTCCCACCAATAGAATAGTTGTTGGTAAGTTTTAGTCATGGTAATATTGGTAGGTACACATAAATAACATGACATTCTATAGTTCAGCACAACATATGGACCCATTGTCCACACTGTCAACACAATAAATTATTGAGTATTGATCTGGATATCTGCCTACCTCTCCGGGAAACTGGAGTGCATGTGTTCTCTGTAAATAATATCGACAGTTGAAAGGCAAAAATTACCAAATTAAAATGTTTTTATTTATTTATTTACTAACAAAACATGCATTACATTACAGGTTGTGTACCCAATTCGCAATGATGCGTCAATCTGTCCCACTCTCATGTGTCTATGAGGACTTTAATTGTTGTTTTCAAATTTCTAATTTATTTGTTTTGTCACATAGTAATATCTACTGGATTTGCATTTAATTTTCAAGTAAGTCAGTTTTAAATGGACTAAAGTATGTAATTTTAATTTTAAATTGACCAAAAAACTTAGTTTGTGTAGTATTTTCTTTAAAATGGAAAATTATTTACAATATGTTTCACCTGCAACTTGGTTGCTTAGATATACTTTCATATATTTAATTAATATGGCGTTTAGATATTCCACAAAACAATCTTGCGGCATATACTACTAAAGCAAAGCATGTGCAATATTTTTTTCTGGGGCTAGAGCCACTTTTTGTGATCCTTGAAACTATTTGGAATTGACTTAGCCCATTAGAACCCACCATACTTGGGGACTGGCAAGTTATTTTAAACTCTATTACTTGGCAATAAAAGTCAATCAAATAAAGAGTAAGTATTCACCTGGGTGTTAATGGGTTAAGTATTTTTTCTGTAAATCTTTCTGTACTTCTTAATGATTTCTTGTGTCATTTGGATTTTTTTATTATCCAGTATAATTTTTTTTTTGCCAAACGCCACTATGTTTGGAATTATTGCATTAATAGAAATTTTTTTTTGTAGATTGTAGACAAAATGATGTAAATACAATGAATAGAAAAGTAGTTATGATTAATAAAAAACTACAGTTCTTTTCTTTACAGATAGATTTGGTATTTTTTAATGTTTTGTTTTGTAGAAAGTGTAGTTTGGTATTGTTTTGCCTTTCAACCCTCAATATGTACATATAAATGTAAAACTTTATTAGGTAGATTAATCAATATGCAACTGTTATGTTCCGTTGTAAAAAGCAATGAAATGACTTGTTGGTGCAATTCATATGCAGGTACTCGTGTATTTATTATATTATTTATATCTTATGTAAATGATATTTGTGTTACGAGTGATCATTTCTAAACATGCTAATGTAGGTTTACTTTCAAAGACATGTCATATGACTTATCTTCAACAGCATCAAATACAAGCCTTTAAATTGGGTATTATGTATTATGGTGCGAAATTAACCAAAGATAAGGTTTAAGCTTACCTTTGTTGTTTGCTTGATATTTCGACACATTTATATGTACAACATAAATCCTATAAATATTGCTGTTTAAATCTTTATTGCACAATTTTTACAAATGGCGGACTATGGCTATTGCATTTTCTACCAGTCAACCCAAGTTGTGTTGTAAAAAGCTAAGGTAAGAAAATGCAGTAGAAAAAGTTATATAAAAAATCCAAATTAATACTATTATTAATTGATTAATTTGGATTATATTATTAAAATTGAATATTTCTATCATAAAAGAACACACAATAAGTAAAGAAAGAATGAAAAGTAATTTATTTGTGCAACACAGATAAATCTTAGCTATTGTTGTTACTAAAACAAACGCAGGCAAGCGTGCACCCCTCCGCAGAATATGTAACTCCCACAATACCAATTTCATGTCTCTTGATATCTTTGACAGTTCTAAGGCGAAATATAAAAGGCAAGTCTCCGGCCTAATGTTTGAATAAATGGCACACAATGTTATTTTAATATGTATAAAAATATGTACCTACCTACACATATTTTCTTAATTTTTTTTTCCTCTTTCTATCATGTACTTTGTTGTTATTTTAGATCAAATACTTTTAGATCAAAACATTTTAACTAAATTATAATCTGTACCAAAATGATAAGCAATATGTCTCCGTGATGAACTTTTTAGGATGTAAGCTTACAATACCTTTGAAATAATGTTACCAATTTATATGTAAAGTTTATATCTGTTGTTCGTCCTTAAATAAATAAATAAATATCATTGGTGAATTGCAGTAAACAAGTATTGTAACATAGAAAAAATAATGTCAGAACATAAAACACAATTTACGTTCTTAAAATAAAAATAATAATAAAAAATAAGATGGGTAGGTTATAATACCCGTTGAGACAGGAAGCGTCTGTGTCCAGTTTGGTCGGACACTTGACTTGTAACCGGGAGACCACCCGCACACTCAGACAACAATCGGTGATGAAACCCACACACACAAGATGTGTGAACCCTATAAGACGGGCGAGGGCTCACCCGTCACTGGGGTAAATACGCTTGGTGAACGTGGGTACTGCTTTTAGCAAGTTGGCCTTGCCCTATCCCTATGGGATTAAAGGCCGTAAGTGTATTTTTTTGTGAGATTAGGAACTAATTACCCTTAACACATTTTTCTTTTAAGGTGGCTTTTCAATGGGCGGTGCATTGAGTTTCCATACTGCATATTGTTGGGAAAAAACTGTGGCCGGGACATTTGCCTTCAGCTCTTTTCTAAACAACCAGTCCGCTGTATATGATGCCTTGAAGAAAGTGAATGGTGAACCATGTAAGTGTAATCTATATATGATACCAATCCATATACACACATCAAAAGTGTCCAGGGATCAAGAACATTTTTAGCTCTAACAAAAAATCAAATCTAATCTTCTGGATTGGTCTCCTTCCTAATTCCCCATGCCTGTATCAATGACTTATCACAACATTTTGAATAAATTATGAATGAATTCAGTTTTTGTAAAATGAATTCTTGAATGCAATCTTCTAAAATGTACTTGATCCCTAGACACTTTTGATGTGTGTAGAAATCGTCCCGTAGCTAACAATATCGCTCAAGTCGAACATTGTCTATTTTTACATTTTAGTGCCATTCATTAGTAAAAGTTGTTCATACTGACGAGCCTAACAACGTTTCGAAGAACATTGCCTGGGGTCCTTTTACATGCAGTAAAGTCTCACTCATCAAATTTCATCTCCCGAGTCAAAGAAAAATCTATTTCGTTTGTCATAGTAAAAGTTGTTCATATTGACTAGCCCAACAACGTTTCTAAGACCATTGCTCGGGGTCCTTATACACTCTGTATAGAGGGTGTTATAGTTTGTATGAGATACTGAAAATACGCAAACAAACATCGCGGGGCGTTCACTAGCCAAATCAATGCCACTAAAAGTTGTAATGTTATAACTCCGGAACGAGTGGACCGATTTCGCTAATTCTTCCTATGTTGTGCTTATTAATGACAGCAGAAGGTTCTTAGGCAAGAAACAAATGACATCCACTGCCTGGGCACAGGCCACCTTGGAGGTTATACAAATTTTATATTCATATTAATAGTTAAGACATGACAATGTCTGTCGAGTCCACTAGTATTATTATAAAGAGATATAGATTGGATCATATAAATTGTATACGCTCCTAAACAGGTAACATAATATTGTTTTTCAAAAAGTAAGGAAGTAGTAAATCTTAATATATGAAAATCCAGTGTCATGATGTTAGTTCCCAATGAACTCTTCACCAAGGCTACCAATATTCACAAAAGTTAGCATTTATATGTAATTTCGTCCAATTTAAGAGATAGGATAGTTCATATTTCATGACATCCACTGCTGGGCACAGGCCACCCTGGAGGTTTTACTAATTTTATATTCATTCATTAATAGATAAGACAGGACAACGTTTGTCGAGTCCATTAGGGGATTCTAAATCAGAAAAAAAAACCCAAACGATCCTAGTGTATAAAAAAACATGTGTATTGTATTTTTTTCTGTTATTCCTTTATTTGTATTTTTGTTCATAACAGTGCCTCCACTGCTCCAAATTCACGGTGACAGCGACGATCTGGTGGACCTGGAATGGGGCGAGGATACATACAACCAGTTGAAGGAGCTCGGAGTGCAAGGACAGTTCCATGTAATGGAACGTCTGGGGCACTCCATCAGCAAGCGAGGCCTCCACATCATTAAGGACTGGATCGTCAAGGTGCTACCTGACGATGCATGAGCGTATTGTCTTTAGTATACTAACCCCCTTACCAATAAACGCCTTTTTACTTACACAACTGTTATTACAGGTCTACTTGAACTGGTAATTCCGTATATGACATACAACTGACAAGTTAAGTTGAGCTTTGTGTATCTGAGAAATAGCAATTCCGCTATTATTGGTAAGGCCCTAAGTAGGTAGAATATTAGTGGCTGCAGGTTTGCGGTGGGATGGTTAGTTTATTTTACAATATTAGTCATTGATTGGGTACTTTTAATCGCAATAAGAAAATTTCCACCAATCGCAGTTTTCTCTACTACACACATCAAAAGTGTCTAGGAGGGATCAAGTACATTTTAGAAGATTGCAACCAAGAATATATTTTACAAAAACAGAATTAATTCATAATTTATTCAAAATATGGTGATAAGTCATTGATACAGGCATGGGGAATTAGGTAGGAGATCAATCCAGAAGATTAGATTTGATTTAAATAAATTAGATTTTTTTAGAGCTAGTAATGTTATTTATCCCTAGACACTTTTGATGTGTGTATAAAAGTAAGTCTACCATCGCTAAAACCAATGTATTGATGTGAAACAGACAAGATATTTGTTTTTCCAACGCGCCAAGAATAATATAAAAATTGATAAAGCTAGAGTTCTTTGCAAGTTAGAGTTGCCTATAATTTTTTTGTAGTAAAGCTCGCGAAGAAATAAACGACAAGATTTGTTGAAACATGTTTAGTCGTACTAAGCATGACAATTATGACAGCGCGTGACGACAAAAAAGATCTTGTGCGTGCTAGGCCTACGGAATTAGTGTTCACTTATTTACCCCATTGCAGTCATTCACTATTAACGGAACGTAGATTTTGGATTCCGGGATATTCCCACCCACTTTCCCACCACTGTGATTCCTCTTAGAGCCAGGATCTACAGCGGCATCCGGAATAGACAAGAGCTCAATCAGTGACGACTGGGCTAGATCCCGGGGGGGCCTAGACGTAGATTTTGGATTTCCTACTAATTTCGGGCGTGCGAACATACGTACTGCACACACAAGTTAATATTATATTAATAAAAATACAATATTAATAAAAAAAAACCAGATCCTAGCTCCTCAAGTTGGGCAACCCACATTAATTCTAAGCAGAACAAGACATTTTTGGTAGATGAGTAGGTATGATATTTATTGGGGGGTGTAGATCATAGAACCATAATAAAATAAAATAATTTGCTTTGTAATTTTTCGTATAGTTGTAAGTTGCAAATGACATTTTTTAATGTAGATATTTTTTATTTATAAAATTGTTTCGTCTTCAACATTTTGTTAATGCGTTATTACTCAGTGGAATCTCACACAAAAAAATGTAATTCTTTATGTAATTTTTAAAAAAAAAATTATGAAACTCTCTTTGGCATTATATTAAAAGTTTAAACCGGTTATTACGTCTGTCGAAACGTCGAGCAAACGAAGAAAATTTTTTTTTAAACACAATGATAAGCCTTTGACCACCATCCTGTCTGTTGTTAAGCAGCGATGTGGTCTACGATGGAGCACACTTTTTTTAAATCTCTATATGGAGCACACTTGTTCAATTAAATAAGCTGAATGCTTATCTTTGGTTAATTTCGCGTCGTAATACCCGGTTTAAACTATTAATATATTAAAAAAAAATCTCTCTATTTGTTATTTAATGTATCTCTCTGGGAAATATCGAATAAAAATACCTAAATTATAAATAACTTAATTTATTGTATTGATATTAATAATAATTGTACGTAGTTACACAGAAAGGACTCAATCCACACTTTGCCCGAAATTGAGTTAGCTATTGCAGGGTGCTAAGTTAAGACATTTTATTTTAGCCATATCCATCATATAAAAAAACATTTACACAAAAAAGTTCACTACAACCTATTTTTTATGTACCCGGACTCCTACAATCTACCTGGACAATCTACCTGTATGGCGGGTCAATAGCGCATCCAACTTTAAAGCTCAATATCTCCGAAGTAACTTTTTGTGGATTGGGTCCTTTCTGTGTAACTACGTCCAATTTATGTTTTGTTGTGAACCAAAGCTGTGAATATAGATCGTATTAGCTTAACGAAATATATAATGTCGTTGTATAATAAAATATGTATTTATTTTATTATGGTATCCTTATACACACATCAAAAGTGTCTAGGGATCAAGAACATTTTAGAAGATTGCAATCAAGAATATATTTTACAAAAACTGAATCCA
>SJJU01017238.1:0-11796 GCA_012932125.1 Conopomorpha cramerella
GCGCGCCGCACGCCGCCGACTGCCGGGGGGATACTCCGCTCCACACTGCTGCTAGGGTAAGTCTATATTATTGTATACTAGTGGACTCAACAGACGTTGTCTTGTCTTAACTATAAATATGGTGGCCTGTGCCCAGCAGTGGATGTAATTTTTTTCTTTCATAAGAACCTTCTGCTGTCAATAATAAGCACAACAAAGGAAGAATTAGCGAAATCGGTCCACTCGTTCCGGAGTTATGGCGTGACAACGCAAAGTGGCTTTGATTTTTATATATGTAATAGATATAGTACGTCTATGATATTATGTGCCGCCATTCGAAAAAAAGGGCGTCATATCACAATATTTTCATAGGAATATGTGTTGATTTACTCACTGAGCCTTAGTTGGTACTAAGCCTTACGTGGTGTAAGGTTCATTATTTTTTGTCCAAAGCCGAGAAATGTGGTGACAATTATGCGTTATCGTTGTTTGCACGACGTTTCGACACAGTTACATGTTCTGTGGTCACGAGCTGACAACGAAGTCAATCTTGGTTAATTTCGCGCCGTGATACCCGATACAAACTATCAATAAGTTTAGCTGATGTTGCACTTTATTAACACCCAACCGTTGTCGTTTCCAGCAAAAGCCCTGCTCGCCGGAGATAATAAAGGAGCTCCTGAAACACGGCGCTCACATCGACGACGTGAACAACGACGGCCACACGCCCGAGGACCTCCTCAAGGCGAACCAGCAAAGCCTCACAACCATAGTCAACCCGCTACAGTACACAACACTGAAGTGTCTAGCCGCCAGAACGGTGAAAAATTACAGATTGCCCTACCGACATTTGCCTAAATGCCTTCACAGCGTTGTCGCGTTGCATTGAACGGCGCACGGGTAAAACTTGAAAGGGAATTTATTCAGATTGTCATTCTCTGTGTTATTATTTCAGATGCATGTTAAATTGTTTTTGTTTTTTTTTTGGATGCATTTTGTTGTGTTGTTCATTTTTCTACTGTATGCCATTTACTTATTGTCCGCGGACGAAATACTTTGGCCAATTTAAGCGCTGGATTTTTTTTATTAGAGAATGTCAGAACGACGGTTATTTTTGTTATTCAATTCGTTAGCAAATGCCTCTGCCTACCCCGCTTTGGGATTAAAAGGCGTGAAGTGTTTTTTTATGTAAATTCGTTAGTTGCTTAATGAATTTTAAACAGCCATTAAAATAGCATGCGTTTGAAAATAGAATACAGATGCGTCTGATAATGTCCGCCATATTTTATTCTATTCTCTATGCCAATGTCAGTGTTGCCATAAGGAAGAGCAATACGATTGTTTGAGGCTAAGGTTTGGTTTGCACTAAACACACCGGCGATTTATCGATCTTTTTTATTATCTGATTATTTTTTTTATGTACTTATATAGAGAGGGGGTATAAAAAAATGGGTATCAATCACCATGAATATAATTTTTTACAGATTTATAAATTAACACACACACTACCTATTGTTATATGAAACACATTTTTTTTGGTTATTTGTATGGTTTTACACACGTTTTAGTATGTATTTGTTCACATTTTTTTTTGGTAAATTGTTATATTTTCGCGTTAATCTCGTACTTATATTATTTGTATATCGAAATATTGTTATAGAGAAGGAATTGATCGTGCATACATGTTTAATCTATATTTTTATATAATACGAAGTACATTAAATTAAAAAAAAATTGTTGTGTTTATACATAATATACTCAGTAGTATATCGGAAGCCAACACCAATTAGCTATCCATAGATATTATTATTCTAAAAAAAAGTATATATATCTACTACCTAACTGTATTTTATAGTAAAAGTTTAGGATGTAAATGAATTTCTAATTGAAGGCGAAACGTGAAGTCTTACACACGTACACACAAATATGTTCTTTCAGCAATATGCAATAGAGGTCACTATGTAATGAATAACATAATTTAGTCTGTGTTAATAGCCTATGGTATAGGTTTAGAACAAGACCCATATGTGGAATTGACTATTTTAAGGAGAGAAGAAACACCTCATTAATGCTATGTCACTTTAATCTATTTACCGAGACGTGTTAATATAGCGCCGTCTCACGCAAGTACATACAAAAGATAAGGATAGAAACAGATGCCAACCAAAGTGACGATGGTGATTGTTTTACGTCCATTGCTGCGTATTGCAGCACTCTGGTATTCATTGAAATGTCTGCGCCAGCAATGGATAGATGTCACAATGAAATTAATAGTCTAACTGACTACAGTTCGTTCGCTTTTAGAATGTTCTTATTTTAATTTGATACTTGTATACTACTTTGGTAACTTACTATAATATGTGTGAGAGTGTATAGAACTGTGAAAAAATTGTCATGATGTCAAAGCGAATGTTGAAAATTGTCATGTACATTATATCTTAACACTCGGTAAATTGATTAATTACATTAATTAACAAAAATCTGTCAAAAATATACTATACAGTTTTGTCTCTATAACTCTTTGGTAGCATAATGAATGCCAAAATGAGGTTCAAAATCGAGTATGTCCCGTTTGTTCCATAGAACAAGTTTATATTATCTTTTCCTTGAGAAAGAAACGTACGAACAAACAAAACGCAGTTCAATATACTCGTGTTCTATATATCGCAAAGTTAGAACAAAATTGACACAAAACAAAATGTGTTATTTTCTGAAATTGAACCTTAACGTAAAGGATCCAAAACTTAAATTGCAAAAGCGGCATGTTCCTATTGAGTCCTTTTTGTTCTAACTATGCGATATGTTAGGGACAACATAATGGGAGCTACTTAAAAACTGTGTATGTAATTTTTGTTGTGTGTTTGAATGAAATTTTTAAGTACAGTTCAGCCAAAGGTTTCTAAATACATTGATCTGGTGTTACATTTCATATTATTGAAGTAAAAAAAAAATGAGTCTTCAATACAAAACGTGGTTAACATTTCCTGTGAATTCTAGTTTTATCTCTTTCTGATGTTTATAAGGTGAAAGAAACAACGCTAGGATTACTCGGGAACGATTTGCACTACGTAAGGGTCAATGTGTTTAGTTTAACTTGCGCCTGACTGTACAGTCGCCACTCGGACAGATCCACGTGATATTTGCTTTTAACGTTTCGATAGTGTGTGTTTGGTTGACTCAATGAAGGTCCCTCTTTTTTAACTCGAACAGAAAATAAGGCACTTTTTGGGTTGATTTCATTAACGGTATGATTTTGATGATTACAGTGGAGAATGACTTAAGAATTTGGAACATTTAATAAACTTCTACATTAGTTGTTGTGGGAATTTACCCACAAATTGTTATTAGCAATGGCAATAATCAGACCGGCCCCATTTTTTTATTATCAAATATCTTATTCTGACGATAATGTAAAAATAGTAATATAAAATCGACACTGTTAGGTTAACCGGTCAGTCAAGGA
Source organism: Conopomorpha cramerella (assembly GCA_012932125.1). Classification (NCBI taxonomy): domain Eukaryota; kingdom Metazoa; phylum Arthropoda; class Insecta; order Lepidoptera; family Gracillariidae; genus Conopomorpha; species Conopomorpha cramerella. The sequence goes on from SJJU01017238.1 coordinate 3,443, forward strand.
ATAAGTATATTTTTTTTTGTTTTAATTTAGCGTTAAAAAAGAGGGACCTACACAGTCACTGTATTTTTAATGACATTGTGAGTAGTCTGACAGTTCGAACGCGCGTAAACGTCAGAAATATGTACCTGTCAAAAGTGACATTTACCTGCGAAGGATTAAAAAGATACCGAGTTATGTGAACGTTCCGGTTTTGTCAGCGCATTTCTTTTGGTGTCGCGTAAACGTCAGAAATTTGCATCTGTCAAAAGTGACGTTTAGATGTGTCAGATTACCTGTGGAGGATTAAAAATATACCGAGTTATGTGAGCGTTCCGGTTTTGTCCGCGAATTTCTTTTGTTGGCGCGTCAACGCGCGTTTACGTCGGTAATATGTATCTGTCAAAAGTGACGTTTAGATCTGTCAGATTACCTGTGAAGGATTAAAAGGGTACCGAGTTATGTGAACGGTTTTGTCCGCGCATTTCTTGTGGTGTCGCGTCGTACTCAGCATGTCACCGTTTGCTCGTGGACATGTGTAAACACTAGTCTGTATTATATTTTTTATAGTGAAACGTCTGAATGCCTGTATTCTGTTTTTTGTTCCCCCCCCCACCACCACCACACGTTTTGTCACTATGGTTAAAAGAAATCTGCAATGTATCTCTATGTAACGATTGTTTGTTGGAAAGTCTATGATTTTGTAAACTCTATTTGTTAATTTCCTCAGGTCGTTGTGACATGGTACTTGGACCGCTAAGTTAGATTGGATCTGTTTCTTTTCACTTGTACTTGGCGATTTAGCTTTAATGCAATGTTTTTCTGTTATTAATACCTCCTATAGTCTTAATTTGATAACTTTGTCCTATTAATCCCCTCTTACCTCTGTCAAAAATGATGCAAAACTACTAGTACCTCCAATACTTTTATTACTTACAAATAAATGTTAATATCAAACAAAAGTTGCATCAATAAGAGTCCAAAGAATATTTCATCAGAATAATTTTTTTGTATCTGTCAAATTGTTTTCAGCGACATATTTTATTTAAAAAAACAAAGTCTTCTCTAAAATTACTTACTTTTTTTTAAAATATGAACAGATTCGTCAAATTGTGGTTCTTGTGCTGTGATTTGATAGGAAAAAAATCAATCTTTGAACTGTGTCGTAACACGGAGGGCGAACACTTCCGCGATAAGACTTGACCTTCTCATGCGAAATGACAGTTCCAAAGTCATGTATTACGATCCAGGGCCCCAAAACTACAATTCAACATTTAATTCAATATGAAAATGTAAAACTATTATAACTGTTGCACTTGGGACCCTGTCATATAATGTCTCCGTATTTTTCAGCAGGTAAATTGCTAATTGAAGCTGTCAATGTACCTGTCAAATGTTTTCCTACCGTAAAACACCTTATTTCTAATATTTTATGAACAGGCCCCGTACAGTAACGTCTTAACTCTATATTGTTAACGTTATGTATACTGCGTGAGGCTGCTCAATTAAGGCCACACGTCGCGTCGGGCGCCCCTACATTGCCATCGTTTTTGACGGTCAAAATGTATGAGCGGCCGACGCGACGCGCAATGCGCGTGTCCCTAAATGAAGGCTGACAGCGCTAGATGAGAAGTGATATAGCGCTGTCACTTTCACACAACGTAAACAGTATTACTTTAACCCATTAGCACTTACTGGACTCGGAGACTGACAAGTTATTTTAAACTCGTTATTATTTACTTGGTAATAAAAACAATGAAAAAAAAGAGGTTTTCTGATAGGTGGTCTATTACAGGTCTAAGAAATGTCAATAGATGGGACTACCTAGACAGGGTTGTCATTTCAATATTTAAATTTTTTGTTGACAATTCTAAAATGAGTTTCTACTTAAAATCATGTCTGATTAGCGCCATCTGTGAGATGTTTTGGATGAACTACTTTTGACATATTTGAAGCTATCAGAAAACCTCTTATTCAAAAGTAAGTCTGGGCGTTAATGGGTGTCATGGTACAGGCGCAGTTCTATATTTTCCAAAAAAAAAAAATGTCTCGTGTATAAACATGGATACATATTTATACGGTGCAGATAACACCCAACTACATGACAAGTGTGTTTGTGTCTAACTTACTCGACTTAGTACGTGTTAAAAACCTGAAAAACAAATTAGAAATTAAGTAGATTATAGTGAAAAAATCTATGGGAACGATACATTGTATATTTGCTAGAGAAATATTGGAACTGAATGAAAATTACAAAATGATAAAAAAATATTATATATTAAAATAGAGTTACTATTAATTGTAATATTGATGAGCATCGTGTGTAACTTCTGATAGTATGATTTGAATTTAGTTTATATTGTGTGATTAAAATACTAGTTATTTTTTGAAATTAATAAAAATGCTTTGAAATATTTTTTGCTGTTTGCATTCATTTGTTAACAACCACCGGGATTACGGGGCCACTTTTTGTGGATGGATATTTTTATGACGTTTATTTGACAAATTTAAGTCCCTACTTCTGTCATTAATGCTATTTTTTTGTAAACTATGAACAAGGCTTTTATTACTATCCTACCTGATGTTAAGCAGCGATGTGGTCTACCATAGAGCACACTTGTTCATTAGGTACCTATTTACCCGTGACTTGAAGAACTCTAGACGGGTAGGTCCCAATTTTTCTATAGCGTTCTTGAAATAATATTTCTTTCATTCTATAGTAAAAGAAAGATAAACTTGGTCTATAGAACAAATATTAATGGGACCCACCCCTCCAGACTATACTGTGCAGGAAACGCAAATTCCGGCAATCATTCCACGTAAGTACTTGTATGGGAAGTGTGACATATAATAGAACTAGGTACCAAAGCTATCATGGGGAATTACTCATTAAAGCAAGTGGTAATTTGCGATACATAAGTCATTCGCAACAGAGATATCGATCAAATCTTCGGAGAGACTGATGTTAAGCAGCGATGCGGTCCAAAATCAATCAACAATACAATCCCCATTTCTCTTCTAAGCCACGTCTACAAGCTGTTTTCAAGAGTGATCACAAAACGTCTTGCGCGAAGACTCGACGAATTTCAACCTCCGGAGCAGGCTGGATTTCGGAGCGGTTATGGCACCATAGACCACATCCACACAGTGCGGCAGATCATAAAGAAAACTGAAGAATATAATCTGCCCCTGTGTCTAGCATTCGTGGACTATGAGAAGGCCTTTGACTCGGTTGAGATCTGGTCCGTTCTGGAGTCTCTGCAGCGTTGCCAAGTTGACTGGCGATACATCCAAGTGATAAGATGCCTCTACGAGGCTGCCACCATGTCCGTCCAAGTACAAAATCAGCAGACACGTCCCATACCATTGCATCGAGGAGTGAGACAAGGGGATGTTATTTCCCTGAAATTGTTCACAAATGCAATGGAGGATATGTTCAAGACGCTGCATTGGAAAGGACGTGGCATCAATATCAATGGCGAACACATCTCTCACTTGCGATTTGCAGACGACATCGTCATCATGGCAGAAACGCTGCAGGACCTTCAACTGATGTTGAAAGACCTAGCTGTTTCTTCTCTACGGATCGGCCTACGGATGAACTTGGATAAAACCAAGGTCATGTTCAATGAACATGTTCTACCGGAACCGATTTCAGTACACGGCACCGTTCTCGAAGTTGTTCAAAAATACGTATACCTTGGGCAGACATTGCAGTTGGGTAGAAACAACTTCGAGGACGAAGTAAACAGAAGAATTCAGCTGGGTTGGGCAGCATTTGAGAAGTTACGTCGTGTTTTATCATCAGCGATCCCACAGTGCCTGAAGACAAAAGTCTTCAATCAGTGTGTCCTACCTGTAATGACATATGGAGCTGAGACGTGGACACTAACGGCACGGCTGGCCCACAAGCTCAAAGTCGCACAGCGTGCTATGGAAAGGGCTATGCTCGGCGTTTCTCTGAAGGATCGAATCAGAAATGAAGTGATCCGACAGAGAACCAAAGTCATCGACATAGCTCATCGTTTTAGCAAGCTGAAGTGGCAGTGGGCCGGCCATATTTGCCGTAGAACCGATGACCGTTGGGGAAAACGAGTTCTCGAGTGGAGACCGCGTCTCGGCAAACGGAGTGTAGGACGCCCTCAGGCAAGGTGGACTGATGATATACGCAAGATGGCTGGCAGAAGCTGATGCGAGAAGCCGAAAACATATCACAGTGGCGTGCAATTGGAGAGGCCTATGTCCAGCAGTGGACAAGTATGGGCTAATGATGATGATGATGATGTGGTCTACTATGGAGCACACTTGTTCATAAGGTAACCTATTCACCCTCGACTTGAAGACCTTTAGACTACTGCCCAAGAAACACAGACTTCGGCAAGTCATTCCACATCCTGGCGGTTCGCACTATGAAACTGGACGCAAACCGTTTAGTTCGCGTAAATGGCAAATCCACCTGGTATGGATGACGTTTTACCGTTCTCCTGTTTGTCCTATTGTAAAAACGTGATGGGGCTATTAGGGCTTCTACCCTCTCGTAGTTTCATCGCACTGGCATCGTAGCAGCAAACGAAAGGCATTGCTGATTTCGTTACTTTCACTTTACTGTCGTTCCTTGTGAAACAGCGATGCAAAACGTACCCGTAACCCTGGTACGTAATGTATTTAGGGTATTAACAGTGTGGAAGGAGAACAAGCTTTAGACATTAATAATTTTTACACAAAAGAATTACGAGGTACCCGTTAGAAAAGGAATAAAGATGGGAAAGCTCGTGAGATCGTTGAGTAGACCTAATTAAATTGTGTGCCTATTTTGTTACAAAAAATATATTTGATGTTTTGTGTGTATATACATAGGTACAGTCGATTATATAACTGTTCTAACAGTTTTGTTGATATTTCCTGTGTTACTAAAATATGTATAATGGTTAAGATTTTACATACCTGCCATACAAGGAAAATATCCATGAACCATCGGCAGCGTTTCCGACATTTTATCTTAGATCATTTATATATGTATAATACTAGTGGACGCCCCGCGATTTCGTTCGCGTAGTTTAGTAGTACCTGCATCCCAAATTTCAAGCGTCTAACTTGAGCGGTTTCGATTTTTCATACAAAAGTATTTTCCCCTTCCCGTGGGAATTTCTGGAATTCCTTTCTTAGTGCACCCATACGGTACCTAAGCTATGTCCGTTCCAAATTTCAACTGCCTAAGTTTAGCCGTTTGGGCTGTGCGTTGATATGTCAGTCAGTCGGCTTTTCCTTTTATATTTTTAGATTAAGTAATAACTAAACTGTAAATTGTAATACAGCGTAGTTACATAAATATATTTATAGTATTATTATTATAAATCTTTTGTGCACTGATCTTCATCTTCTTCCGCTCTACTTCCGCAGAAATGTATCAGATGTTACTTTTTTAATTAAAATCGTACAAGGTATTATTGATTGCCCCAAACTTCTTTCATTATTAAATTTCAATGTACCAAATCATCATCTACGACACAAACCAGTATTTTCCCTGCCTGTGGTAAGGACTAATTATAGACAAAACTCTTTTATACTAAGAGCAAGCAACGCGCTGAGCAAACTAGCACGTGAATAAGAAGATTTTGATGTTTTCTGTACCAATCCGAAAGGTGTTTGTAAACAGATTACAGTGGCATTTAAAAAGGCTTTAGTGAAAACTTGTTAGTGATTCTAATATGTTATTGCCGTTTATAAAACTTTAGCTGTGTTTAAAATTGTTATCTAACTATTATACTTATATGTGAAAACTTGTAATTGGCTTACATTTGTTAAGTTATTGTTAATTTAAAATAATTAAAGCTGTAAGTTTTCCTTCTAATAAATAAATAAATAAATTTACGAACTTGACAACGTGAAACTTAACTCACGTGGCGAGAGCAAAAGGGCAGTCAATTCTTGGCCGACTCCGACATTGTAACGAGCTTATGAACATGGGTGTGCAAAATAAAAACACGCTCATGAAAATGTATGAGGCGACAAGATGCGCAGCTAACAAGACGTTTGTCGAGAAAGGTTGTGTGCACGGTGTGCCGGTAGAATATGGCGATAAGTTTTACGAATAAATTTGAGGTACGATGCCGTTTGGGTGAATTTCTATCACCATCATCAGCATACAAAAAAAAAGACAAGACATCAGTTATGGATACCCCGCCCCTGGCGAGGATAACGGCGGAGTCTTGTGGAGACTGCACCCAGTGGCCTGTAAAACTCCACGGTGAACCCTCGTGACTTATTGCCCGGGCACTCTGAAAAGCCACCCTAGCACAGCGCTCCAAAAAAAAAGACAAGACAGAACAAATACGCGCTGTTATTGGCTCCTATGTCACACATTGTGGGACTTTATCTTGTTTCAACCAATCGCAGTGTCTGGTATGTCTTGTCATGCGTTTCTTGGAGCGCTTTGCTAAGGGGCTGCCCGTATTCGTCCATTCCTGGTCTCTGGACTCTCCAATTGCACGACACTGCTAATTGTTACTTTGGACTGTAGCAAAGTCTTACGATGTGTGACATAGCAGCCAATCACAGCGCGTATATGTTCTATGTCTTGTCACATCTTTCTTGGAGCGTGTGCTAAGGGGGCAGAGAGTGCCTGACAGAGGCTTCAGAGTGCCCCAGCAATAAGTCACAAGGGTTCACCGTGGGGTTTTAGTGGGTGGGGGTCCACATGACTCCGCAGTTATCCTCGCCAGTGAGCGACAGGGTATCCATCACTGATTTGAGAAGTGTGCGAAAAGGCTTAAGAGGTGATGACAAGCTGTTTGATGCTCGGCTACAAAGCCTGCATAACCATCAAGGTTGCGACCTTACCTGTCTTCTATCGGGTGCATTTTGGAGAGTGTGCTACGGAGTTGCATGGTCTAATACTCCCAACGCGCTTTTATAATGGGGAATTTTCTTTGACGTTTTTCTGACAGATTTTCGGGTGGAGAAATGTCATTACTGTCATACTTTCCATCAAAGTAAATTCCCCATTGCACAACCAGGATAACGGCAAAACGTCATCTAGGCGAACCGAACGGTTCGCTTCTAATTTCATAGTGTGAACCGCCGGGATGTGGAATGACTTCTTGCCGAAGAACGTGTTTCCTGTCTGGAGGTCTTCAATTCACAGGTAAACAGGTACCCAATGAACAAGTGTGCTCCATCGTAGACCACATCGCTGCTTTAACATCAGGCAGGATGCTGGTCAAACGCTTGTTTATATTGCATTTAAAAAATATCCCCACGTTTAGTATTCGCTTATGACTATGTCCTTAACCTTACTGAGCCGTGAAGCAAGTTATTTCCCGGCACGGGCGCTGGGTGCTAGTTATTCCGCCCCGACGGTAATTTTGACAAATGTATATTTTTTTCTGTTACATTTACAAAATGGCGGCGGCTACATAATTTGGAGAGTAAAGGGAGGTACTTACCTATGGCACAATGGGTTAACGTAAGGTTTCTAAGCACTTTGTATGGCACTGTTTGTGTTTAGGACCCCGAGCAATGGTCGTAGAAACGTTGTTGGACTCGACAATATGAACATCTTTTACTATGGCGACTGTATAAGCTATAGATTGATACACTAGGACAGAATAAACGTGAGTAAAGTAATGCCAAGAACAGCTGGTATAGTAATAATACCTATTAAAAACTGGGATATATTCTGGGATAAACACACTAACCAAGTCAGATGCAGTACCCTGAAGTCACATCCTACCTCAAATTAAAACTAAATTCACCTAACCATTAAAAACCACTCTAACCAGGCTTAAATAAAACATTACACATGCCAACCCACAGTCTCATACCTCGTTAATCATTATGCCAATTAGCCAATCTCACGTTAGGTCAATCGAAACCGACAATCGACCGTAAGCCATAAAATCTCCAAAAAAAAAAACCAACCTTTCATATTATTATTTCGAAAAGAAATCCTCTACACGCGTCGCCAATAAAAGACGCAGTTAAACATACAAAAGCCCTCCACGGGCTATTGTCCATGTTATTGTAGAGAGAGTATTTCATCGGCAAAATCGGCTGAGTCGGGGCACGATCGGATCGTTTAAAAGTTGCGGAAAAAAAAAATATCGTGCGGTTCAGCGCACCAGCCGCGATTCAATTGTTGTTATCTAGTTAGGGTTAACAGGGTGATGTGGGAGATTATTGGTTTTGTTGTGTAATAATGTTATGTACCTTCGTGCACAATGAAGTAATTTAGGTACTATTTAATTATGGAACAATGTACATTAAACATTTTTTACTCTTATTTCTATACCGTCTTTAGTTTAATAACTATGTGGGATACAAGACAGAAGGCTAGGCACCCCCGGGATCTAGCCCAGTCGTCACTGATTGAGCTCTTG
>SJJU01017239.1:0-11950 GCA_012932125.1 Conopomorpha cramerella
ATTCGCTTTTTTTCTTCTTTTGCGTTTGTGCACGCGCTGTGCATATGTTTCTTCATGCGCCGTAAGATAGGTTGAAATCAAGAGTGAGATAGGGTGAAAGCAAGTTTATGTTTAGCGTTGATGTAGTGGATACGTTGTGATGTGCTCAAGTTTTTATCTATCGACGGAACATAATCCTTGGGAACACCCTGAAACTGTTCTGAGACGTTTTTCTCAGTTGTTACTTGAACAGATCTTTTCTTTTTGTTCCCAAATTGGATTAATTTAGGCACAACAGAGAATAAACGTTACAACATCGCATTGTATTTTTTCACATTTCATCCAAGAAAACAATTAAATTAAAATCTACTCTCAGTTGATTGTAAAATAACCTCGCTAGGGAATTAGCGTAGATTATCACCCTTATAAAATCAAACGGGGATTAGAATAACAAAACACGCCACTACTAACGGCAAAATAGCCGTTACGGACAATCTTTTTCCATGAAAGCGATTGGAAATTACTACCCAAGAACCTATTATGCTACGTGTTTAAAGTTGCTAATTGAACGTTTCCTGTAAAAAGGTTTTTTCGTAAAGAAAATAGCAAAGCGAAACCTAAAAATTCATGAGTTCCGTAAAGTATCGATTTAGGTCAAACGATTTGTATTGTTACACGTCGAAAATTTGAGTTGGACTTTATCCGTGTCAATCAATTAAAAAGTTAAATATGCTTCACGCCTTTTGATCCCAAAGACGGATAGGCAGAGATACTTGGTAAGCAAATTTTCACGGTTTTCCGAGCGTGACAGAGATGAGTCGTTGTATGGTTCACAAACCTTGTGATTCTTCGCAGCATACCAAAGAAGGAAATTTTCTTTAAATTATTTCCTACTTCATTATTTAGTAGGTATATGTGTTGTGTTCTAAAGTTTGTATTCTTACCGGAAAATTATTCAAAACAAAAAGTACCGTATTTCGTGGGAGCATGGACCAATTTCGTTTGCTTGTATCTAGAGAATCGTCCAGTGAACTCCTGTTCACTTGAGCGATGAGGTCACACAATAACCCGTAGGAAGGTGAAAGAATGTATAGATTCTGAACACTAATGTATTGGGTTTCAGGAGCGAAATGTTTTAAGAGACAAGATTTTGTGACTTGAATTAGGGATAGACATTGAAGGTTCTTTCCGTCACAAGGTTGTGTGTGGGGTTATATACTGGAAATTATTGGTGAAATATAGTGCAACTGACGCATACAGTCGATCGCTCGCATTTATCTACAATTGCTTCTTGTGATTTGTTCTTTGAATCTTGAAACTTATTTTTTTAGGAAACTCGATATAGATATAATATTGTTACGTACGTGGGGTGGGTACCGATAGAAAAATGACACTGTTACGAAAATCAAGAATTACACTTTATTCCGGCACTGTAATTACACAAACTAATTACAATCGTTAAACTGAAACAGCTAATAAACACTTTTACAATCACACAATCACTTGTTAACTCTCTTTAATTTTCTCTCTTGATGTTCACTGTATCGCTGTTTAGTTGAAACTATCCCGCCGACTCAATCGTCGCTCTTTATATACCAACGGTACACAATCCAGAACATTCGAGTAGGTTCAGGTACATTCTCGAGTCGACTTCTAATAATAATAATAAAATACCTAACCGTCGCGTCCGCCGGCTCGCGTGTTTATACCTACACCAAACAGTAGGTAAGTAGGTTTATACCTACTTGTGGTACGTCGGCCGGCTCGCGTGTTTATACCTACCCCCAACAGTAGGTAAGTAGGTTTATACCTACTTGTGGCGAGGTAAGGTAAGTACTTGTGTACTTGTGGCTTCCGAAATATACCACACTTTTCTCGATCTTTCGAGATCCTTCTACTACATTCTGACGCATATAGGCACTGTGTAGTGGTTTGTATGCGTCGACTTGGATACTGGAATGTTCTTTAGGCCTCTCGAATGTTCGACGTATCTCTACGGCATTCTAGCCGTTGTTTCTCGACCCCGGGGCGTAACAATATCCTATATAACATTACCGATTCAATAAGAGAAGGCACGATGTAAAAAGTGTGGATTGCTTCTACACGGTAATGCGTAAGAGATGTGCGTCTCTGGTGCGCAGAGTTAGGGGCAGCACCAACAGCATCTTGAGATTAATTTCGACCTGTCAGTACATGAATCACTGCAGCGCTGTCTCTTGTGGACTGTCGCTGAGATGATTCCTGTGCTGGCGGTTCAATAATATTCATATACTTACCTATTGTACCTTTTGTTACTTGTGTTACTAACATAGGATAAGTTTATTGTGTACTACTAACATTTGTGAGTCTTGATTAATTTAATAAATGAAATTTATTTTTTTGCAATATTTAGTTTATTTATTTTCGAATTATACAGAATGCTATCCGCCACAGGCTTCGTCAATGAAATTTTCGTAAATGAAATTATTATTATAATTATTAAAAACAGAACAAACCCGAAAAAACAATAGGAAATATCCAGCCCGTAGCGGTGTATCGCGACACCAACAGACATGCATTTCATTTTATTAGACAGTTCAGTCGCTCTATTTTATTGCCGTGCTTAAACAGCAGTTTATTTTGTGCCAATACAGCGAACGTCGAGTCGTCTATTGGCCATCGAATGAAAACCATAAAGATTGTTTTACAGCCGGCGTTGTAGGAAGTGAAACTCTGTCTTGTATGTATGAATTTTCTATTGTTTTACGATGATTCCGTTGGCTTCGCATGATTGCATGCTGACATAAGTGTTTCTTTACTGTATTATGCATGTATAAATACATATAAAATTCCTCTGGAATGACTTTATCTGTCGAAATATACCGCATGAATCCATTGCCTGTTTATAATAATAAGCATACACAGACAGCAACTTTATTTTATACTATTTAATGATGATGCAGTCCAGGTGGTCGAGTACTTGGACTTTTTGTAATCCGAAGCTTATGCTACATACAGTTAAACAGTAGCATAACACAAATCTTGATGATCGTCAAGTTTGTTCTAACAGTTGATAAACGTAAACGTCCCTGATTCGAATGCTAATTTCCTTCACTGGTTCGATGAACTGGGAAGAAAGTGGCATCTTTTGAAATTACAGGTTTGATACCGGACATACGTTATGGTTAATATTAATCAAGGGACATTTTTTCAGAGAAGAGAACCTAATAACGTAGATAGGCCTACGCCCCGTCATTTTGGGTTAAATACGTGTGTAAATTTTGAACAACCTGGTAAAAAAATCAAAGTTGTGAAGTGTACATATTTTTTTGTTTCATAGAAGGGGATGGCGGGTCGACCTTAACGCCTTCGAGAGTGACGAAGCACGGGATCGTGAGCAGTGGATGATAGTTGGAGAGGCTATTCGGAGAATCTTCCGTTCGAATCTTGCCCGTTTCACAGTGATGCCAACAAAACAAATATTATTAGCCTGTTATCATTAATACAGGTTATTTAATAAGCTAGTAATGTTCAACAGTATTTTAATGTTTTTAAATGTCAAATAATTTTTAGTACCAATAAACTTTATTTATTTACATAATGTCAGTTGTTAGCAACATTTTCATTATAATGTTTAAATAAACTGGTTTTTTTTTTGTTCATTGTAGATATGTATAATATAAAAACCATATTATGTTATTGTGCTTTTTAATGCTAGTTTGCAAATAACTTGGTCGTTTATGAACCGATTTTGATATTATGTTTTTCTCGGAAAGAAGATATTCCTATGGGGAAATCATTTCGATGATTGCAAATCTGATTGGTCGAGGGAAACTTTAGAAAATCGTATGTATGATCAGTAATGGTTGCAGTAGGTTATTTTTTCTTTAAAATTATTAATAAGTAAATTTTCCGTAGACTCTTTATTCTGGAACTCCAAGTGTGAAGTCGCTCCTTAACTTTGTAGCACATTATTTTGACTGAATTAAAAGTCCCTAAAAGAATTATTATTTCGAGATTTCGCGGGTGCCTTAAACAGTTCTTGTTTGCTAAAGCTTTTAGTGAGATGTAATGTGCGAGCGAGCTAAGTGTTTTTCTGTACTGAAGTGGGTACTTCTATTTCTTAATTAATTTCGCGGCTATGCAGACTATTCTTAATTGTTTTGAGTACAATATACGAGACTGAAGCGCGTGGTCTGAAATACAATACATGTTGTCGACAATTAATGTAATGAATTAGAGTTCAGAGTCTTGTTTTATAGAAAAAACAGTAGTAAGGGTTCGATTTCCACTTCCTGCATAATGTTTAAAATTATGAGCTGAAGTATTTTTTGTGTGCTGTTTAAGAGTATATATGTATATCTAGAGTACATATGTACCTATGTGTAGACATAGGGCGTAGAAACTAAAAAACGAATGATATATCATACTATACTATATGATACTTCATGATCCATTCGCAGGCACTAAATTGACACAGTATGTTTATAACAACTACAGTCGTTCAAATATTTTATTGTTATTTTTATTATAATAACTTCTTTATGTTTATAAGAATTACAGGAAAAATGTTAAAAAACACACACACAGATACAAAAATAAAGGTACCTAACTGTCACCACAGATTTTTATATATATAAAGTCTTTTAAAATAAGTGTTTTTAATTTATGAGACTATGTTAGGTACACCAAAAACATTTCACCAACACATAATAGTACATTTTAATTCATTTTCATCAAAATCTCCGTAGTAAATGTACCAACATAGTACTTCTCGTTGTGCTTCGTCCCTCCGCGACACGAGACAACTGAGTTTACACGACGAAATCTTATTTACGACGTGGGATCTACTTCGATTAAAAAGTGCTCCAGGGATTCTGGTTACCGGACACGGTTTCTTGGCAATTCTTTTTAATATAACGACGGAGTACAAAAGTTTGCCATTTTTTTGAAGTGAAACTTCTTTATCGGCGTTGGAAAAAAATTTACCGTCACATTTTTCGGTTACGCGTCACATTTTTCCGTTACGCGCCATCTTTTTTTAAATTTAAGATATTTAAGGTTAACCTCAGTTTCTGATTGTAACTATCGGTCAATGTATAAAAGTTAAAGTGAAATAATTGTGTTATTTGTATTCATGTCTATGATAATAAAATCCTTTTGTTTAAACTTTATCTAATTTAACTTTATTTAACGAATTTCTGGAAAGTTGCATGTAGATTATTTTGCGAAAAATTATGTATTATATATTAATATTTATGGCCTATAAAGAAGTTTCACTTCTTACGTGTGTACACGCACATATTTTTTGTTAATTTTAGCGATTTGTTAAACATAAATAGGTATATTGCAAGTTAAATTAGAGCTTACATATATTTTACATGGTTTCTTTTGCAGTCATTGTTTTCAAAGCAAAGTGTTGAATGACTATGTTGTATTTAAATATTGTAGACAGTTATTTCTTATGAAGTAATTACTAAAAACATGATACCTTCACGCTTTACTGAGAAAACAAAATAATGCGTGTGATTTATTTTCCACTATATGTCGTACATAATTGAAAAGGTAAGGTACCTATATCAGATGTAGTAAAATCATTTTCATACGGCAGAAACTTTCTTAGGTTGATCGGATTTTTAGAGTTCTGGAGGTCCATACTTTTAAAATGTAACCCAAAATTCCTTGAGGATAGGTAAAATGCACGCGGAAGGTCTGATTTTTAGGGAAAAAAAGCACTAATTCGACAACAAAAAAAATCTCCTACCTACCTAATCCGGTTTCGAGTAGGTACTTTTCATGCTTCCTTCCGCTATCCTTCATCCATCCTCTGTATATGCTCAAACCAAAAGAAACAAAATGAATGTTAGTGCCAAAAACAGAAAAGTATTTACAAAATGTATATAAAATATTTGTAAAATATATCGCGTTAATTATGAAAACTGCTACCCGAAGAGACTATTCCGCGCGGGCGGAGTCGCGGGCATAAATAGTAATCTAATAAAAATAATGAAATTTTCATACAGAATTCATCTCGAAATACAGAATATCGTGTACTTTTTTTTTTAAATGAAACGTATGCACTTCCTTTATTCAGTGAATATCGACTCAAAAATACGATAATATTTTGTTAATTTATACTTCCCCCAGGTGCGATCGGTGCCGCATCGGTTTCACGCCCTCGCGTATAAAGCTCGCAAATAATGTCACAATTACGACAGTTTTATTGTAAAATTTTACACTTTTAACTACATAGGGATTTTGAATTTTCTATTGAAGTATTGATAAAGTGTGTGTGTACTTTCGGTTCCAATAAGAAAACATAAGGTGAGTGCAAGAGAGAGTATATTTGAATTTTCAAAATTAGAATAATATTAATTATTAGAATAATTAATAATAATATTGGACGAAATGCACTAGATTCATATTGCTAACGGATAGAAAAGGTATCTGATAGGGATAATTAGGTGGTCCCCAGCTGTCAGGCCAAAAATTACCTGGGAAGTATTATATGTGAATTTATTTTTTGAATTTTACATACATACACATGAACACCTGTCCTTTCGTTCCTGACTCTGGGTAGGCATAGACGACATAACTAATTCTATGTTATGGTCCTAACACATCCCTTTCTCCATTCAATAATCTCCAGTTTCGAATACTTTTCACGCCACCTTTCATCAGAACATCTCATCACCTCTACTCACCGGGCCCCAAACGTTAAATGTTGTTTGATTTTTTCTACGTATAAAGAAATATTAATGTGGTTGATGATGGTTGTATGGTGCATTCAAACCTAGCTCACTTGACTTAATCCGTGCGTTAGGTATAATAACATAGGTACTACGTACCAGTGAAATGAAGCACTCGTCCCGACTCGAGGCACTGAAACACTCGTTGATCCTTCAGCAATTTCGCTCCAAGATAACTACACTGTGTATATATCGCTCTAGATCTGCGAAATATAGTAGCTTTATTGTATTTCGTAACGTTACTACGTCTCATGGGCGAGTATAAACCGTATCAAGTGCCAGAAGCGAAGCGTAAACTCCTCATAAAACAACTACTCAAAGTAATAACCACTCTCATATTATTATATCGCAGGCCAAAAAAAACTAAGCTTCAACCAAGAGCAATCCTTGGTTACGAGCAATCGGCTTGCTACAAAAGCGCAATATCGTTTGACAGGGGATGTCAACCTTTACTGTGCATCGTTACAGTAATTAAAAAAAAAATACTACGAAATATTCCAGCGTCGTGACAAGCGAAGGTCCGTGATCTCTGCCTATACCTTTGGAAAACAGACGTGATATATATCTATATCTTTATCTAAAAACGCCCAGTAATATTTTAGAAAACGACTAGGTACTGGCTTTTATGAAATTCTTCACCAAAGTGCCTACAGACAAATCGAAGCAATTTCGCCTAGAACCGATGTCTGTCTGTCCGTCGCACTATTAAATTTTCGTGTCTAGAAATTGTCTTTCGCGCAGCGAGAACTTGGGCTGGGCTTGGCATCGGAAATGGATCAAGCGCTAGAATTTGATACGTGGCAGCCACACACGTATTATGTCTGTGGCCTTTGTTGTCCATGTGTAGTACGCCATTTTCCTTTTCTGATATCTCTTATGCCAACCAAACGGAACGAAAGAAACAGCACAATTTCTGATTTTGTGCGAGAAATAATGTGTTGGTATCTTTTATACACACAAAGTGCATATCTGGTTTTAATGTCATCAGTAATTAAGTACATATTCCCATGAAGATACATTTAATGTTACGTCTTTACGTCGTATGACGGCAGAACTCTACAATAGTGTGAAGTGGACGTGCGATGTTGAATTTGCTTTTGTTGCGGATCCATTTTTCTCTTATTTTTATTTTTACATGTAAGCACATAAATATAGCTGTCTCGAATATAATTGTATTGAACTTTTTCTCGAGTGGAGACCGTGTCTTGGCAAACGCAGTGTAGGACGCTCTCAGGCAAGGTGGACTGATGATATGCGCAAGATGGCTGGCAGAAGCTGGATGCGAGAAGCCGAAAACAGATCGCAGTGGCGTGCAATTGGAGAGGCCTATACCCAGCAGTGGACATATATGGGCTGATGATGGTGATCATTATTTGTGGTTTGTAATTTCCCGGAAAACAAGGATTGTACCCTATTCATGGTCTATCCTTCTCTAGAACCGCCACAGCTTTATTGCTGGTTAGGTACTACGAGTATCTCATCTGTTTTTATAACAAGAAAGTCAATAAGATGAAAATGTTTCTCACCACTGGAATTTTACTTGAGCTATACAACTCCAGCGTCGTCCTTGTTATTGATATACTTTCTAATTTGTTTCATCAAAGAGAATTGGTCCATCTAAAACATTTTGCCTCTCAATATCTGTGTAACAAGAAAATCAATAAGAACATGAAAATGTTTCTTACCACTGGAATTCCACTCGAGTCATATGACTTCAGCATTGACATTCGGGCGTCGATGGTTCGTAACTGCTGCCATTATTGCCGTATACTCAAACACGCTCACTAAACATCACAACATACAACCTTGAGCTATTTTTCCATACAATTTACATAGGTCCGCGGGTCAAAGTGTAAACGTTACCTTGTGCTGAGGCGGATACTTCAATGTGTACCTATTTCGAATAGGGCTTGAAGAGGGTATTTGAAGAAAATTGACACATGTCGCGATTGGTTAAGTGACCCCGTTTGCTTAGATTGCCACTTAAATGTACCACGTCGACTTAGACCGTCAAAATAACGAGGAGATTTCTGTTTCTAGTTTGGATTTTTCGCTAGTTTTTATTCTACATTTTTTTTCGTATGAGCATTAAGTTTCTACGAGCAAATAAAATGGCACTGAGACAGTTGTAAATTAATTAATTTTAATTGCAAAGTGCACAATTATAATTATTATCTTTTACTGCCACACACAAACACATTCGAGTAGTTTTGGTACTACATTCAAACTATAACGCCTTCTATTATAGCGACGCGTTCCACACTATCATACGTTAGTAAAAAAAGGTTAAACCCGCAAAGTAGTTTTCAAGATATGGCCTAAAACTGTAAAAACGATGTCTCCAACATATTTTATATAGAAGTGAACAAACTTTCTTAAGATACCACCTTTTTCCTTACCACGTTTTTCTTGGCATGATAATATAAAAATTACCTAATTTGATATTAAAAGTTTAAAACGAGTATCACAGATCATAGTGGCGTGCAATTGGAGAGGCCTATGTCCAGCAGTGAACAAGTATGGGCTGATGATGATGATGATGAAAACGGGTATTATAGCGGGCAAACAACGAATGTAAGCTGAATGCTTATCATTGATTAAATTTCGCGCTATAATACACGTTTTAAACTTTTAATATCAAATAAATTCCTTATTTCATATTAGCATGCCAAAATTATTATTTTTTATTTCTGCTAAGCATTGTTTTCATGGATTTATACTGCAGGATCGAGATTAAAATAATCCTATGTCCGTCTCCTGGTGATAAGCTCCCCACCAATTTTTAGCCTAATCAGTCCAACTGCTCTTGATTTATAAATAGTGTAACTAACATAACTTTCTTTTATATACGATTATATATGTAGGTTTATGTGATTTTACATAGTTATTTTAGATTATTAGTCGCCACGTGGTTGAAGCGTAAAGGGGTATTTCCACCGACCGGAGGGCACGGCACCGGACAGAAACGGATTTTTGAATCTTTAAAGAAAAAAGTATCTTATATACGATGTTCAAAGTCTATTTTACATCGAGAACTTGGCGGTGGCCGCATGCGTCGGTATTCAAACGCGTGCCGCGGAATACAGTCGAAGCCGGCCGCATCCGGCGGAATAATAGACTTTGAACACCGCATACATTTTTCTTTAAAGATTCAAAAATCCGTTTCTGCCCGGTGCCGTGCCGTCCGGTTGGTGGAAAAACCCCTTAACTCTTTCCCCGACAGTGAACGCCTATAGGCGTCATAACAATTAAAAATCTATTGTGTATATTTTACTATCCGCCAATGTGTTAATTTATGTTTGAACCGAATTCAGAAGCCAATATTTTTCGTTAAGTTTTGACTCCGCGTGTTATTCTATTTTCAAACAGAGTAACAATTATTTGAGTATCGTTTCCAACAAGGAGTTTTAAAGTACAGTGTACAATCCGAAGATTATTACCGGCTTTCCCAACAAATTATTTGGAAATGGTGTAATTTACACTAACTTCCTTAGTAATAAGAAAATTCATACAATGAATAACTGTGTAGTTATTTTGCAAGACAGTGTAAGCTACACAAAATGTGCAAGATTTTTATAAGTAAGATTAATCGTAATCGTCGTCAATGTTTCTGACCAATAGTGTTTAAATAAAAAAAAACCTTATTAAATTACTAAGAAAGCGTTGAAACTTCGTTGGCATAAGAAAAGTTATCTTGATATTTTTTTCGTAGACGTTTAGTTTGTTTCCTTTTAATATAAAAAAACAAAGATTTTTAAGTTTACGAAACCAAAAAATATGTTTCACAAGTTCTCAAAAATTCAACGGCGCATCACTAGCGAATATAATATTAAGTGAAGTGATCTTACTATCGGAGGTTGTTTCAGATGGTACTTTACTACAAGAATAGCCCAATTACGTCGCTATTGTACCCGGTGCTACTGCTTGCGATATCGGTTTACGCTTCCTTATAAAATTGGCTGAGAAGTATAACGTCCGTATTGTGTCTTGGATATTCGAAGAAATTTCCGTACAAGTATGTAGATAGTAAAAATCAAGGAGCTTGAAAGAAATTACTTATAAAATGTGGAAGACGCGCAATGAATATGCAATAATTACGTCGACCTTTTGATTTAATCTATACTATACAGGGTGGAAAAAAGTTATGGGCCGTGGAGGAGAACTGATGACTAAATCCTTTCGTTAGCTCATTTTACTGAAAGGAAACATACCTTTATTCGGTAGGATCCTACCGATTCGTATAATAAACAAGCGAGGGTTAATTTTTAATTTTTAGTCGGTTCGATTCCCGGTTAATACTAGCAAAATTTAAAAAATGTTTTAATGCAGTTTTGTTTCTTTTTAAAAATAAAGTAATGTTTCCTTTCAGTAAAATGAGTTAACTAAACGATTTAAAGCAGTTCCCCTCCAGGGCCCATAACTTTTTTCCACCCTGTATACACAACTCAAAGTCCTGACTGATTCATTCATCACTAAAGCATCAACGCCCAGACGCAAGCCTTTTCCCTAGAAACCTGATATTTTGTACAGCGGTTCCTTTTATCGAGTAAACGTGAGATCAGAAAAGATCTTTCAAAACTAATCACCTAAGAGGTAAAAGGACAAAAACGTTAAATTTGGAGTTATTGTTTCAAAACTTGGTGAGAGTTTTTTTTGTTTTTAAAAAGACGTAATAAATAAGATGATCATAAGTTTTACCTCGACTGTACGCATTATCTAAGTTAAGAGTCGAAAGAACCAATGTTAAAATGCTCAGAACAAATTGAGTTTCAGTTAAATATTTGAGAAATTCGGCACAATGAATCATAAAACATTATTAATGGAGCCGCGGCCTAAAGCAGAAACTTCTCGACTACTTCGTAAAACTGAAGGGTTATTGGTGGGGGACAGATCCGAGCCTAATGAAGTGAAACGTAATTTAGATTTTCTTAAATAAAGTGCTTACTTACTCTTCTTTTTTTGTGTAACCAATTAGGCACCTTCGAAGAAAATCTTTTTATGTAGCAGATCGGTACTAGTAGTAGAGGCCCTGCGATTTCATTCGCGTATTTTAAGTTTTTACATTTTTGGTAACTTGATAACTTGATGAGTTTTTTTTTGTATAGGACTATAATAGGACTAGCTGATCCGGCAAACGTTGTTGTGCCAATATACATTATTAACACTGTTTCTCTGCTATTATACGTTTATATTATACATATAATGGGTGGCGTGACAAGTACTCGAAACCGAAGGTCATGTAT
>SJJU01017241.1:0-32810 GCA_012932125.1 Conopomorpha cramerella
ATTGTGTGTGCGCGAGTCTCGCTTTTGTGTGTATCTCGTAAACGGATTTTAAATGTCTCTCGCAGCCCTCACCTCTATTTATATGTTAAGCATCCGAGCAAGGAGCAATTCCTTTGAATGCACCATTATTTGAGCGTCGTAAGCAAGGTTTTGCTAGAATTTGCATCCCTTTGCACCCGTCGACGACAGAAGCGGATTCGGCACCGTTCGTCGACAACTCAAACACTCAATTTGGAAGCGCATTGAGCGCAACTAATGAGATGAAGGCGCTTGTCTACATATGTACAGCCGTGGACGAGATCACATCTACAGTTTTAAGCAGATCAATGCTAGAGTATGTGTCCTTTGTTTAGTAAGATAGCTCAGCTTATAGTGGCGAAGATAGGTTCGGTTTCTTCAACACAGTGGTGTGCCGTCACTGTATCTATCAGTATCCAAGAGCTCAAACTGTTACTTGAGGTAACAAAACTACCAACTAGGAATATTTTGGAGGAACACTAGATGGTGACTGTAGTTCATTAGGTTTGGCGAAAACTTTTCGGGTTTTGTTTAAAGTTGTTATACATGTTATTATTGTGGTGACATGTTTTTGTTTTGGAAGTTAAACTAACCAGTTACAATGTTTTCTTAAAATTATGTCTCGAGTAGAAGTAAGTAAGGTATGAATTACTTTGTGTCTACGGCGTAGCTTCGAGACTACGCATATCTTCGTAGCACATATTGTCGTAGTTTTTATATGGCTGAAAATTTTTTTTTTTTTTTATGCATTATCTACATAATTACCCAAAAAAGATTTGTCCATATGTGGAATTATAAGAAAAATATACTAGGGAGACATTTTTAAATATATTTTCTTTAATCTTGTGTCATACGTCGTAAAACCCGTGGCCAAATGAGAATGACTGGTGAGAAAAACTTAATGCCACGCAAAATTAATGGCTCACAAAAGTCATTTGTGAAATATGGTTGACGCTTGTTATGGTGGTTTGTTGTGAGCGAGCGGTGACCTAGATAGACGTTCTCGTAGTTATAGAAGATACCTAATATTATCACACGCTCTCGTGCCTCTTAGGTTAGACAGATACGACGAATTTATTTCAGCTTATTGATTTTCAGTTGATTGATTGAACGTAGGTTAATAAATAAACTCGATAATATTACAATGAAAAAGAAACAGCTAATTAAGTTTTACAGTATGTCAAAATGTTTCTTTAAAAAGCAAGTAAATCAAAAACATCCAAAAATAATGATTCTTTTATAACTTTTTACTTATCATAACGAAAAACTAAATGATATAAGCTTGTACAGCAACAAATTGAAACTTAAAACCAACAGCGAAATATATTCATATTACACACACAAACTGATTACATTTATAATACACGAACTGCAATCAAATTGAATTTCATCTGATGAAATTAAAATATGCAGTAGGTGCTTTGGAAAATGTCCGATAATCGGATCGACGATGGAATACTTTCACAAATGCGTGCAAAGTCGACGAGTTGACCCAACTACCCGCTAGGGCTGTATACATTTTTTCCATACACACATGACTGTAGAGTCATCATCATCATCACCAGCCACAGTCCACTGCTCGAGGGCAAGGGACGAGGGCCACTCCCAATGATTTACATGATCAATTGGGGGGAAATGCCAATAATTAGCACGCCTGGCAGGCGGGTTGGCGATCGCAGTGGGGTTGTGGATAAGCTCACAGAAAGTGCTGCTACCCATCCTCTGGAAAGTTCCCACGGTCGCCTCTTACGATCCCCACGACGGGAAAAGTTGAGTTGTGGTGGTGACACATGTATTCTATACGCCGCGCCGTCATCGCACGGCATATGTGACTATAGAGTTATATTTCAATAATATGTAAGAAATCATTTACTAGTTTTTATCGGCGGATTACCCTGTTTATTCCGGTCCCATGAAGTAAATAAATTATGTTATGCCAAGTTTCCGGTACGCTCATTAAACTTAATCTGGCCTTAACACAATCGTCTTTTATTTCTTAGTTTTTCTGTCAAAAAGAGACGGCATTTTTTTTTACAAGTTGTTCGTATTGACAAGCCCAACAACGTTTCTAAGACCATTTATCGGGGTCCTTTTATACTCGGTTTACATTATAGCTAATTGTGCCATCGAGTAGTGCCATGGGGAACCAGCTTACTAAAGTAAGTATACACAAAATCCAATACGTCAATATTCGTAAAATTTCGATATAAAATATCTGGTAGTTCTCTCACTCGCTGCGGAATCGAATAAATTCTTATGTTTCAAGTTTGGCCACGTGTCTGGAGTGAAGTATTTTCAGTGGCGAAGATTATTGAGACCGTTTCACTCATAGATTGTGGCTTCATTGGGGGGTTTTGTAATGATGGTTTTGTGCACCAGTGAAATGGCTATTGCTGCATGCGGAACGAATTTACGACACTCGCAAATGCATTCTATGTGTTGTGTGACATAAAGATTTCAGGATGGAAGTCATACGGGCTCCGAACGAATGCCAAAGGCTTGCCACGTCCCGTCCGTGCTGCGGTTAACCGTAATAGAAAGGAATCGGATTGATTTTTGAAATGAAAAAAAAATGCGAAATGCTTTAAACGTTCGCAGAATTCATATCGCATACTTTCAATAAACGCTTTTAACTAAAATTAGTGTGCGTATAACATACAATGCCACTGAACCCATAAAAATGCTTTATTTCTGTTAGGAAAATTTCTCAATAACTATTTCAAATGTGAAATACCTATGTTATATCGCACAAAAATTACATATAATATAAAAGCTCCTGGAATTCACCTCGCAATACAAAATGGCAACGTTGCTATATCGGATTGTTGGTGATTGAATAAAATTTTCGCCCTCAGAATTTATTTATCAGAACATTTGAACTTATACCTCACCTTTTCAATATACCTGTATTGTGAGAAATCTTATGAATTCGTAATGTTGTTCAGGTAGGTGAATGTGAAATTTTGTTTCTTAGCCGACCATGCATTTCTTTGGCAAAAACCGTGTGACATCTCTCTCCGATTTAAATTCACCTAATGTCATTATGGGCCTTCAGTTACAAGTTGCTAGCCCATAGCCTCACCATCATCATCATCAACAGCACATATTTGTCCACTGCTGGACATAGGCCTATCGCATAGTCTGAATATATCAAAATCTGCAGATACCATAGTCGACTCCTTTACGATATGCCAGGAAGAAAGACAGCTGATGCATTTTATTTACATCCTAGGTTAGGATGGAATCAATGTTAAAATCCTAGTTTTGTCGTAGTTGGGACTCTGGAACTGTATCAAGGGTTTCAAGTTAAATAAAACAATAAATATATCAGTATTTCTTATGTTGACTGAAAAACCAGTACTTTATGTTATAAAAATTTACGTCCGTTTGACACGTCATACACATTTGGTACGGTTTTAAAGGAGATTACAAAATTATAGCAAACATGCCAATAGGAAGGATATTCTCTCTCGCTCCTTAATCTCTTTCACGTTCAGAGAACGACTGCACCGGATGACTCTCAGCGAAACGGCTCAGTGCTCTTGTGGCGAAGCGAGCAAAAACAGGGACCACGCTCTATGGGAATGCAGATTTTACAATGAAGTAATTAATGAGATGCTTGACAAACTGGAACGCACTGAGCCAAAGCCAATATACTTCAGGGACCCAGTGAGTAGTCGAGGGAACTTTCAACGATTGCGTGAGTTGCTAACACCTGTTAACGACTGAAGACGCGACGAGGACCCGACGCGAAGTCTCTGTAACACCCTTTTGGCAACAAAACAGTGATGAACAAAGATAATTTCTGTGGAGTCTAGAATACGTGTGCGTTGAAAAAAGGCAGAAGCAAAAACGCGCACGTCTCCAGAGAATGGCCCGTACGCCGAGAAGCAGTTAGGGCATGGTTGGTGGTGGGCTGGTCCCTGTAATTAATTTATTTCACGTCCTGGAAGTACTACAGTTAGAGGTATGAAAAAGATGTTAGTCGATTCTCTGGTCTAACCGAAATTTCATAATAATCGCTCCAGTCGATTCGAAAAATTTTGACAACAAACACCACGACACGAGAAATGTATATGTTAGGATATACGATCACTGTTTATCGGTGAAAATAATTTTATTCACCCAATTGTCGCAAAATTTCTCGGAAATTTCTCCGGAAATTCTGAGTAAATCATGTATTCTTAACATTGTCTGGGAAAAATCTTAAGTACATGTAGATGGGATAGCAATAAAACTTAGTATAAATAAAACCTTTATTGTGTTCAGTTAAGTGTCTGTTAAAAGCTTTCGAATGAAGACGAAAATTAGAACGAGTAAATTCAAAATTATTATCCAGAACGTAAGGCACAATTAAAATAATCTATGGCCTTTTTTTGCGATCACATAGGTAATTTTGCTTATCGAAGCTCGCAATTATTTTGCAATTATCAGTAATGTTGTAATTACATAGATAAATCGACCAACTCGAACAAAAAAAAATCTCTTCAATAGTAATTATGGCCTAGTATGGGTTTTTGCTTAGCCTTGCTTTGATTCGAAGTAAATTTTTGTATGAGTCAGTGTATAGGTACATCAAGTGATTTCGAGCTAGTGAGCCTATCCGATTAAATTAAATTTAACTGGACTATAAGTACAAATATTGGTCTGTATATTAACTGGACTATAAGTACAAATTTGTATTAGGGTATTGGTCCGGCTTGTACCAGGTACCTAAGAGCCCAGCGCAGCTGACGCCACTCTTGCTTGTAGTCAGGTACTAATACTAGTTGTTCCGGGGGCCCCAGCTATAACGAACGAGTGGTCACCGTGAAGTTTTAGTGGGTCTGACGGGGTTATAGTTCCATTATAAACCCGCCAGCGAACGGCAGGGTTTCCATAACGGATTTCCCCATGATAAAATGAACGTTCATATGTATAAGGGCTATGGGCTGGCTACTGATCTCCAATACGGTTACTATTACTGACTATAGTTCTAGCCGCATCGAACATAATGCTTTAGTGAAGAGCTGAGGCATTGGCGCATAATATGTTATGTGTGTTTGAGTGTTTTATCTATGTATAAGTATAGAGAAATTCTATTCACTTCATTAGATAGACATGAGTTTATGTAATGA
Source organism: Conopomorpha cramerella (assembly GCA_012932125.1). Classification (NCBI taxonomy): domain Eukaryota; kingdom Metazoa; phylum Arthropoda; class Insecta; order Lepidoptera; family Gracillariidae; genus Conopomorpha; species Conopomorpha cramerella. The sequence goes on from SJJU01017241.1 coordinate 5,136, forward strand.
TTATCTGGTCTTACTTTCTCCAGATAATTATCATCGAAGATGGATGAACTGCCTGCCGATTACGTGAAACAATACGGTGTGATAATGAAGTTGTTAAAATTCATCGGCATTGATGCTTTGGAAAGCCCCGAAAACGCTTGGAAGAACAAATTAACTATCTGTGTATTGGAGACTTATTGGATTTTCACTTTTATGCAGAGTTTATTGCCAATAATGAAGTGCACTTCGATCATGGAAGTTCTTAAGGACTGTCCGATGTTGTTACTCTTTGGACAAGGTGGGCTCATCATCTATGTAAAATGCTACTATATAAAGTCAAGTACAAATTATTTACTCATCACACAATAGAACTTTCTTTAGGACACTCCATACAAGTGCTAAAAGTTTATTGCCGTTATCCCCTTAAAGATAAAACAATATTGTAAAAAAAGTGTTGTTTAATATTAGTATTGGAATTATCTTTTGCGTCAAGGATATCCAAAACAAACATTGTATAAGTTAATTGCTAACAGTGAGAGCATCAAACTCTGAATTTTAATTTAAACTTTGTTTAAGATATCATCAAAATTATCTTCATATTCAAATACAAGAAAATATTGAAAAAGATAATAGTAGATTTGGCAGATATATGGCCGAAGCCCCAATATTTTACAACCACGGAAATGACTACGACATGGGATTCAGACATGAAAGCACTACGTCTGTTACAAAATGGTACGTACACACATGCGATGAGAGAAAATTGGTGCGAAAAATTCTAATCGTTTAGGTATTTTTAATATTGTTTTATACACAATATGAAATGACGTGTAATAATGAAAAATGTAAAAACATTAATAAATCATCTCAAGTCAAGGAGAATTTACTAGCTAGTATCGTAAGTATTGTAGTTTTGTGCACTGACGACTTATCAAAATATTAAACGAAAATTAAAATGTGTACCTATACAGAGTGTAAAAGGACCCCGAGCAATGATTATGGCTTAGAAACGTTGTTGGGCTCCTTATTATGAACAACTTTTACTATGACCACAATGAGGGAGAAATGACAAAAAAAATTCAATCCCCAATACAAAATGTCATCTCCCGAGACAACATTTTTTCTGTTTTGTATGGAGGTGAAAATCTTTCGCATTTCCCCGCATTGTCACCATAGTAAAAGTTGTTCATATTGACGAACCCAACAACGTTTCTAAGACCTTTACTCGGGGTCCTTTCACACGCAGTAGATAAGAGCTAGCAAGTTCACAGTACTCACACTAATGCAATTTTACTAATACATAACATTTTTACGCGGGTCAATAAGCAATCAGGTTTAGTGACACGCAGTACAGTACACAATAGCACCGTATCAATGTGTTAAGATGCCAACTCTTAGTAATCGATTTGTACTGCTGTAACCGTCTGCGCAGAATTTATTAAGAAGTACCTAGTTTACCTATGAAACCAGCGCTAATCACTCATCCAGTTTTTACGATAATATCTCGAAGGAGAACAAGAAAATAAAGACACACTACATTCGTTTAAATACTTTCTACATAACGTCATAGCTATAGAAGAATACCGGAAGCACAAAAACATTCATTTGAACATTAATTTCTAACCAAACGCATAGTGATGTGTTTGAAATCAAAGTGACCACTTGAATAAAACGCCAATATTACATGTAAAGACCTAATATCGAGCTTTAACTTTCCCTTGGGTAAACTAAACCCAAGGATAAACAAAGTCCGGGCACTTGATCGCCCCTTTCATACATATAAAAAGTTTAGGTAACATCGTTGTCAATAAAATACATTTCACGTCTTTTAATCCCAAAGCGACAACGGGCAACGGCACTTACTGAGCATATAACATTCCAATTTAAATGGAATTATGTTTTGCCAATATATATTATTACTGTTCCCGAGGGAATTTTACAAAATCGAGCCATGCTCGCATGCAAGCTTTGCATGCCCATGCCGAATTTCATGCCTCTAACTTCTTCGGTTTACACTTTTCACACAAACAGTTTTTCCCGATAAATCCCGTTCCCGTGGGAATTTCGGGAATTCCTTTCTCTGTGCACCTCTACAGTACCTAAGCAAAGTCCCTGCCAAAGTTCAAGTTCCTGCGTTCAGCCGTTTGGGCTGTGCGTTGATTGTCAGCCAGCTTTCCCTTTTAAATGTTATTAAAAATATACATTTGAGATATGAAAGAGTCTCTCTGTACTATAGCTGTAATTGTACCTCCATTCATGAATAGATATTAAAATACATTCCTCGCCTTTAATCCCAAAGAGGAGTAGGCAGAGGCACTTAGATTGGATATCTTATGTATAAAAATCAAAGCCACTTTTCGTTGTAATGCCATAACTCCGGAACGGGTGCGGTGGACCGATTTCGCTAATTCTTCCTTTGTTGTGCTTATTATTGACAGCAGAAGGTTCTTATGAAAGAAAAAAATGACATCCACTGCTGGGCACAGGCCGCCCTGGAGGTTATACTAATTTTATATTCATATTAATAGTTAAGACAAGACAACGTCTGTCGGGTTCACTAGTTCTTTATAATTTTCGTTTGCAGGTTACGTCGCTGTTTGTGTGGTTATATCCATTTTATATTTTTACGGAGGCGCAGTGTATGTTCTGATATTCCATCACGACAACCCCAGTAATTATGTATTTGCCGTTCATATGATGCATCTATTTGAAGTAAGAGGTGTCGTCTCTTACGTTTTGTGCGTCCTCATTGAAGCTCTGCGTGAGTATTTGTGGCAAATAAACTTCAGGTCCAGTCAATTAACACTCTTGTGGACATGTCGCACCTATCGACGTGTTAAAAAATAAAACATCTATCGTATTTTGTTTAGTGTTCCCGAAAGTGTGAAAGAATAAACAGTAAAATATTAATACTTTTAGGGTTTTCTCATGGTTGTTATTGTCGGAACTGAACCAAATTAAACAAAACATCCAAAGCTTAATGACGGAAAGACTGGGTGATTCCGTCAAAATGTTTGAGGTAACGAGTCTAAAAAACTCTTAAATTGAGAACCTGCTCCTCTTTTGAAGTCGGTTAAAAATAAAAATAGTTCAACGTGAATACTTATTAGCAGTAACAGCAATAATAATCGGGAATCATGCAAAAACCGACATCACATCAAGGAGGTTCAGTTCGATGATTATAATAATGCAACGATCTCTATAGTACTTAATAATGCTATTTTATGTTTGTTCGCGGATAACATCGTCGTTTATGAACCGATATCGATGATTATCTTTTTCTTTGAAACAAGATATTTCAAAGGTGGGTCCCATGATGAAGTTTTTCAGGGTTTGATGATGGCAGACCAGATAAATCGAGGAGAACTTTGAAAAATTGTAGGGATGACTAGTAAAAACAGGTAGAAATCGGTTCTTGTTTCTTGTTAACTAATAAGAGCGGTTGCATATTTACAGCTTATTACAAGTAGACAAACTGGTTTCCTATAGCTCTTGGTATGCCTGTTTTTCATGAATAATAAATAAAATTATCTTTGGATAAACGGCAACTTTTTGAATTTTTTTTCAGCTTATATAGTACTGTTCAATTTCTTTACCGCTCCGTTACAACAATTGTTGGTGATATTCATTGGCATCACAAGGGCAATGTTCCGTTCCTTACGGATTGCTCTCGACCACGAAAATGCAACTAGCATCCTGAAGGGTAAGCTGTCTAAACATGAAATAGCCAAGAAGAAATTGGCGGCTTTGAAAAATATAATTCGGATACATCAAAAGTTAATGAAGTGAGTATTATTCAGTAGCTTTTTTCTATACTTCAATACAAAGCAAGGTCGCCTCCCGCTGTATGTTCTTATGTATGCTTATATCTTTAAAACTACACAACGAATTTTGTTGCGGTTTTCTTTAGTAGAAATAGTGATTCGTGAGGAAGGTTTATATTTATAATACATGTATGGGTCAGCTAGTATATAAAAATGAAGAATGATTTTAATAGTGTCTCTTACCTATTGTTTCAGTCTCATCGACGACGTGAACTTTGTATTTGGAGAATGTCTGTTTATTACTATGATGCTGTACTCCTTCCTTATTTGTTTATACACATTTACTGCTATTGTAAGTATATTTTCATGGTTTAGCGTACATTGCAGATATAAAACCATCTTTTTCCCTCTCCAAAATCATCTAATCAATGCAAAGCGTAAAAAAACGTGTGCATTGAAAAGACACAGACGCAAATAGACACGCACGTCTCCAGAGATTGGTCCCTAATCCGACAGGCAGGTAGGGCTTGGGTGGTAGTGGGCTTGTCCCTAAATAGCATAAACTTCCAAAACAAATCTTTTCCTACTACTTGCGTTTATCCCCCAAATCACTTACACGGAAGGTAATATGATCAGCTATTTAGGACTCCGTAGTCAACAAAGAAAATCTAAAATTTAAAAACTACCCTTTCACCCGTCTGTCCGCAATTTGGCCGTTTGTACTAGAAAGCTGTAGTGATTTCGTTATACTTACATTTCACTCAACGTACGTAGTACACTTAGGTACGTATATATAATAAGTTTACCATTACATGCGACAAAAAAAATCTACTTCTTTCATACAAAAAGCACAATTACGCTGAATCAGAGCCCTTTTGCATTTGCCACGTCAAACCGGACAATTTTTATTTATTAATTTCTGTGTTTGTTTTTTCTTATTGTCAATTTTCGTTATTTTGTAATTGTATATACCTATGTAAGTGTACGTGTCAAATGTGAATAAATAAATAAAATTAGTCAATACGAGTCCGGGATCATTGAAACCTACTGAAATAGACTCTGCTAGCGTCTACAGAAATGGTTGACTTAAAATTCGGGATATTTCCGACTCGTCCTGTCTAATGGTACAACGTAATGATGAGGGTTGGTTATTTCAGGTTGGAGATTTATTGAACGCGTTCATGAACATGATACCAGCTGTTACAATGTCCGTCACGATGTATCTGCTGCATTGCGCGCCTGGACAGCTGCTTGTTGATTCTGTAAGCTGTCTATGTGTTCTGCACTTAAACCCATATTCTGAATGAACATTCAAAGTCTGTAATCCTTGTCACGCATTTGTCTCTTTTTGACACCCAAAGAAAAAAACATACCAGAGTAATGCTTGGTTCACCTTTCAGAATATAATAAAATCAAAATCACTTTATTTCATCGTTATAAATGCTCTTACATTCAGATATACAGCAGTGGCGTGCACTGGCTTTTACGACAAGGTAGGCAGTAATCCCCAAGGATTGACACCTATGTATAGGTAACTTATCTTTACGAACCGTAGGTACCTACCTATCTACTCACTCACAAAACACAGGACCTTCATTAGCCTATGTCGTGAGTACAACAAAATAAGATCTAGCAACAACTCTATTATTAGGTCGGGTAACCAAAATACTAAGGTAGGCAGTGTCTTCTTGCCTATATGGTGTGCACGCCACTGATATACAGTAACACAACACAAAGCTTGTTGAAGTAATGTATGATTTAAAAACCAAAAGTAAACGTCCCCGTTTCGAATTGATATCTTTTACTGACCCGAAGAGACGGGAAGAAACTGACACCAAGATCCGTAGAATTCGGTACTCAGGCACAGGATCTGTGAAGGTGAGACAAGCATAATCAGGTGACCTTTGTGGTCTGGTGAATATTCTAGAATACTGATAGTAGAATATGATACGAACTATAGAATGGAATCAAGCGTAAGTTTACAGAAATGCATTGTTATGTCACTATTTCATTAGAATTTTCTCACTTTATTACTTATAAAGCTTTGGAGAACTTCTCACAGACAGACATTTGTTCTACAATTGTGCCAAAGAAAAACAAATATAATAGACTTCACGCCTTTTCATTTCAAAGCCGGGAATACCGATCTATATTAATATTATATAAGTTATAAAGAATCAAATGAAAACACTAGCGAAATAGATACATAAGAACACCATTTCGATTATTTCTTAGGTAGTGTCACTAAATAAATTCAAATATTTTTTCTAGTCCTTCGCAATAACAGAGGCCGCTTACAGATACATGTGGTACAATTGTGATCGAGATATCCAAATGTGCATTCAAATGATTATCATGAGATCGAACAAGCCCCTTTACGTTTGCGGCTACGGATATTTTAAGTTGTCTCATCCATGTTTTGCCAACGTGAGTACTAACCTATTGTTTCATTTATTGCACTCATAATGCATTACATTAAAAAAAATCGTTATTGTATCTTACAGATAATGAGTGGCGCCATGTCATATTTCTCCCTTCTCTGGAAACTCTACAACGACAGTGAACAATAGCAAGCTTGAATATTATTCCATAAACTTACTCGTGACATCTACCTAACTAGGAAAACATTTAAATCATCTAGGGCGCATAACACACGGCGGGCCGGTCAATTTGTACGCAAACAAATTATCGTTTATCGTCTCTTTGCACTAGCAAAGAGGTACTTATACTTACTTACTACCAACGCACACGGAGGGTAAAAATACCACTGTGCAGATGAGCAGTGTGAGCAATGGCGAGGCAGCATGTCCGCGACTACCCCGCTGTGGATCGCGCAAACCACTTGGCTTGCAGTAACACAGACTGAGCGTCGTACCTAAACTGTTTCCGCACCTCATCCGAGTTGTGCGGTCAGGGCCAACGTTTGCATCAAGGGCCAGAAGCGATCGCGGTCAAAAAGCCGTCCCTGCTCCGTCGTGTGCTTTTTGCGTCTAGCCCATTACCAAGAATTTTGAGTAGACATTAGATTCATAGTGATAAAGCTCTGAAAGCGATTTCATGATTAGTAACGCTTTGTTTTATAGTTTAATAATAATATAATAAATAATTATCTAATGCGTTCGTCTATCTCTGCCTATTGAACCAGTGCTTAAGGTTGCAAACTCTGATGCTTATTTCCATAATTCGTACGATTTCACTACCAAGCTAAATAGTCTCAGAACTATTGAAGCTACCAAAAAGTATTATCAAAATGCATGATCAAAATGCAAACATCAGAGTGTCCAAACTTCTGTCATACTTATTATTATTGATCATGATATTTTGGAATTCAAATGCAATAATGCGATTTTAGATATCTAAGCACATTTTTAGTTCTCGTAATTAGTGGAACATGTACGTAATTGCGCAATCAAATAGAAAATTCGTAGTTCATACAATTACGTTTTTTTTTTAATTGACGACGTTGCCTACATTACTTACATGCATAATTTGCCGGTATTGAGCTGAACTTTGAAAAGGAAATGTTCTTTTACTTTTGATGAAGGAGTTCGGTGATGAGCGATACGTATACATATAAAACAAATTTCTGCTAAAATACAATATAAGTGTCATATTCAAAGACAAGTTTATTAATAAATTAGCTACGTTAGGCCATGGTGGTAAATAACACTTAAACATTATTTTAAGATCAGTAATTACAATATAATCCATCCATAACTTATAAATCCATCTCTTAAGTTTCTACCTGCCTATACCACTTTGAGATTGTAAGACATAAGGGTGAATAAACTTGCTCCCTTTTAAAATTAACAAGTAAATAAGAATACAATGTAATTTAATAATTTGAAGGTCAAATAACACAGAAACCTAAGAAACACTACCATCTTCTAAAATTTTTAGTCATTTTAGATTAGTCCCCTAAGCAACTGCAACTCGCGTTTTCAGTAAACATCTCGAATTTTCTTTCAAAAACTCTGATGAATTCAAAGTTATTTTGAACAAGGCAAGAACAAGTTCAATGATGGATCACCTGCCTCCAGACTACGCGAAGCAGTACGGAAACAATTTGAAATTATGGAAATTTATCGGTATTGATGTTTTCGAGAGCCCCGAAAACAGTCGCCGGAATAAAATTGCCGTTTGCTTCTTCTCAGCCTATTTCATTCTGACCTACAGTCTAGCTGTCATACCAATGTGCCAGAGTACTTATTTAATAGATGCTTTAAAAAGTTGCCCAATGCTGTTACTTTCAGGACAAGGTAAGTTAATATTTTCTTTTTTGACTCGCCTATTCTATTTTATCGTAGTAAGAAAGCGTTTTGGTAGTAAAGTTTAAGTTGTTACTTTAGGCTTGTTACAGGAAAATGCTAGTTGTAAACGTCAAACAGCAGAAGACGGCTGAAGTAGCCTCTGCCATTTACATGTTACAGTTCGTCTGTTACGAGCCTTACCCTCCTGTAACATTAGGAAAAAATATATACTCCGTGTAAAAAGGACTCCGAGCAATGGTTGAGCAAATTTTTAATTTTCCCGCATTGTCACCATAGTCAAAGTTGTTCGTATTGACGAGCCCAGCAACGTTTCAAAGATCATTTCTCGGGATCCATTTATACGCAGTATAGATATAAGTATTTAAACGTAGGTGTAGTACAAAGATATTTGACATACATTGTGTCACTATCTCGGACAAAGCCGGCTTCTTTGCTGTAATCTATCACACGGGACCGGCTGCTATTTTGTCCTTCTCCTTGTGATTTGCTCAATGCTTGAGAGAGAACTACAAAGAGACTTTAAGAAGTTAATTAACTGTAGGTACCAATCCTATCCTAAAATCTCATCGTTAATTTCATTTAAGAGATCATCAAGGTTATTATCAACTTTAACCAAAGGGCGAAATTCAGGAAACTTGTTGAAGACTTGGGTGAATTGTGGCCGAATTGCGATTTTGATAACGCCGAGATGTCAAACACATTTACTTCTGACATGAAACTACTCAGTTTAATACAACGCAGTAAGTACAATTAAGTACCACCTATAGCATATATTTATATTTGTAGCTATTGCCAGATTTAACTACTACCGGCGAACCATAGAGGAAAGCCAGTGTCAGCTTAGTGTTCAGCCCAATTTTGCAGTTCTTTATTCTATTAGGTAAATCACGGGTATACAACGTATTTATTATGAATAAGCGTTACAACTATTCTACACCAGGTGTATTTTTTCGCAAGTACTACATACGGGACTATTAAAAAAATATTTAACCAACATTTCAGAAGTTATTAGTTTTCTTACGAATGCTATAAATTGGGATTATTTTCTAATTTAAATATTTTCTATGCCGCTGTAGAAACGTTGACAAAAAAATACATACATCGCACGCGCCGCTCGACTAATTGAGTCAAGGACAAACTAGCTCACACGCCTACCCCGTCCTTCCCAGACCCGCCACCCCTACCCGCGACCTAGAGTTAAATTTCAACAAATCACGTAATCTCACGCTTGTTTCTCTTTTATTCTTATTGCTTTAAAGTTAAGTAATAAGAATAAAAGTGTTAGTTTAAACAAAAATAACCAATGGTTGTTTCCTTTTCGCGTCATCGCTTGCTCACTAAGGGTGCTTTTTCACTAAGGGATGGTTTGGCGACCGGCGACGCGCGGCGCAGTATGACACGAGGTTCGTTGATCTAAAAAAAGTACCTTCTTAATAGCTGTTAAAAAAAGGCAAGACAAAAGTGCCAAATCTAAAAAATGTAACATATGTTTTGACGGACCCGTTGGTGTAGTTGTCAGAATGTCTGCCTTTATCCCGTAGGGTCGTGAGTTCGATTCCCACCGCTGACAGGTTCGTAGGTGATGAGCTTGTTGGATGTGTCTAGGTGTTTTTTAAAAGAAAAAAGTATTGAAGTAAGTTTAGTTCGTTGTCTGATTTCCATAACACAAGTGCTTTAGCTACTTAACTGATAGCAATGTGTGTGTTGTTGTAAAAATACTTTTTTTATGAGTATGCAGTTTCATGGTTGGCTACGTTTATTCGTTAATACGTTTTATATTGTGTCGAGCGAGACTGTAGACGAGATCAACCAATAACCAATGAATAAATCCTGGCTCCCTTTCGCATATTCCTAAAGTCGTCGCTTATACCGTGGTTTGGAAGTACCTAATGCCTATCTGGTATCATTATTTTTTATCTAGACCAGATTCTTACTAGACAGAAGATACACTCGGGAGCAATGAAATCGAGTCAGTTTATTACTGCAACCAGTAGTAAACTGACTCAATTTCATTGCTCCCGAGTGTATTTTACTCCTTAACGAGATCAGTATGCCGCATGCTGCAACTATTGCTTGAATCATATATTAATTATGTTAACCTTTAAGGAATACTTCGTGGTAATAATAAACCTTTTTTTGTTTTAAGTTGTGAATGACACTGTTATTACGACATAAAAAACCCTATTTTCTTTTCACAGCTTATCTTTTAGTGTGCTTCATTGTGATAGTAGTATATTTTTTCGGAGGCACAATCTACGTGTTGATATTCCACCACGACGACCCCAGTAAATATATATTCGCCGTCCAAATGACACATCTATTTGAAATCAAAAGTGTTATCTCTTACATCTTATGCGTTTTGATGGAAGCTGGACGTAAGTTGGCATAACTGTACTACACTTTTTTTATGAATCGTGCGCGACCTATTTGCATACATATTTTACCAGATAAGTCGGCGCGAATATAATCGAAAACAAGCTTGAGCTCACCTTTTGTTATTTTACTCAACGAAAAGGGATCACCTTGTACAGCTGATATCATTAGTATTGTGTGTCGAAATAGTGACTTAATCAGGATGGTTGGGGATTCACATCAAACCAGTGAAGGTCGTAGAAGCCGTACTCCACGGCGCATGCAATTGCGGCGAAACATTGAGTAAAATAACAAAGGTAAGCTCGAGCTTGTCTTTGATTATATTCGCGCCGATAGATCCGGTAAAATTGTTAAATTAAAACTGTGCGTCCCCAAACATGCAAAAGAAAACGTGTTTGACGATATTTTCATCGATCTCTTCATTCGATAGGCACAGTCAAAACTTATCTGAAGAGTACAAACTCTTCAGATGGGGCCGTCGTAATTTTGTTTCGTTCTAGAGCATTGACGCCATTTGAAATTAGAAAATTAGTGAAGTCTACAAATCAATAGACTTCGTCTTAAAATAGTTTTTCCAGGTCATGTCTAATTTGTATGTTTACAAATTATCTCCTACGTACCTGGATGGTTTAGGTGTTCCTAAACCAGGTACGCACGATTTTAATTAAACCTCCCTACGTAGATAGGTAAGCGTTATTAATTATATGTGATGGATGAGCCGCCATTGTCAACACTGAACGGCCACCAGCAATAGTAGTATGGAGGTCCAAGACACACGCCTTGAGTCCCACAGCCTGCTGCGTTCGTAAACCTGATGAACGAGATCCTAAAGTTACGAAGGCACACAAATCTTGCACGCTAATGTTAAGATGGCTGAATGAATTAACAATGTATTGTATTTTCTATTTATAGTGTTGGTCGGAGATCATATCGCCATCTCATATTGTTTCAAGCGAAATAGTAATATATCTGGGAAGATTGCAATACAATGGAGTTAGAACCATGACAAAATTATTTTTCGTTTTATTGACGTCAAAGCATTCACGGTTTACATTATTGATAAGAAAATGGATCAACAGTAAACAAATGATCTTGTTTTATTGCTGTTCGTACCCCACTGAGCATTATTATCTTATGAAGGGGATGGCCTAGCAAGTCCGGACCCTTGGACGACGATCGTAGGTTCGATTCCAGCCTCCGACATAATACTTTAGTGATGAGCTGAGGCATTTGTTTTTGCATCTGGGTGTTTTATCTTAATATGTGTGTATATTTAAAATTTGTCTGGCACCCATAGAACAGGGAATCCTAGATTGTGGTCAGATGTGTGAAATGATTAGGTTTTAGCGCCATTCCTGCTTTAATGATGATCCCATGCTGATTTGTAATGTAAATAGAATGCATCAAGCTGCCTTTCTTCCTCTTCCTCTGGCATGTCGAAAAAGCCGACAATATTATCTGGAATGAAACTGAAAGCCTATATTGACATTCTTAAGTCCTTATCGTGCTAAGTGTGGCCGAAGGTTCCTTATGACCTTATGTTCTGTTCTACTCCTTTACATTACGGATGCATTACGGATGTGAGTGTATTGTGTTGTAGTTCTAAAGTTTCCTGTACAAGTGTGTTATGAAACCGTATTTTCAGCATTTGTGATCTTGTTTAACTGCTACACTGTCCCGGTACAAGAACTACTACTGATAATTATCGGGATTACGCGAACATTGTTTCGTTTGTTGCGCCTTGCTTTGGACCATGAAACCAATACCTGTATTATGAACGGAAAATGTACTAAACAAGACTTCGATAAACGAAAATTGAATGCCCTGAAGAATATAGTACGGAGTCACCAGAAATTATTAAAGTATGTTTTTCTGATATTTGTTTGGTAGTATGACCGTCTGTGGTCCAATGGTCGGGCGACTTGACTTGAAATCGGGAGGCTGCGGATTCTAGATCTGCTGTAATTGATCAGTGGGACTCTATTTCAGAACATTTCAGAGCTGTATGAATGTAGATGAAGCGAAAGGGGTATGTCAGGACCGTGACAAATGGAGATCTGTAGTCTCTGCCTACCCCTCTGGGAGTCAGGCGTGAAGTGTATGTATGTATGTATTTCAGAGCTTATGTACGCAACGCAAAGCTCATACTGTCAAGGAAAACATCGTGATGAAACCTGCAACCACAAGGTGAGTGAGTGAACCCTATAACGGAGATGGGTCCATCTCCAATAACGTTGGGTTAAATACGATTGGTGAACCGTGGACATTTGCTTAGCAAGTGCATCTGTCTACCCCGCTTTGATATTGCAAGGCGTGAAGCGTACTTTATTCTGTTATTTAGTATAACTTAACGACGCAGGTCATATCAATAAGATTGAATACGTTTTTCTTTTTCCAGAATCGTCGACGATGCAAATGTGTTTTTCGGAGCAAGTCTATTTCTCAGTATGTTATTGCATTCAGTTATAATTTGTTTGTACACCTTCTTCGCTATCGTAAGTACCTAAGTACATCTTATACATGCGACAGGTTTTGATGATTATTTTATTGTTTGATAGAAGATATTTGAATCGTAGTTCCATGATAAGTAAAATCAGGGTTCGATGGCAAACCAGATAAATCGAGGGATTCTTTAAAAATCGTAAGGGCGACAAGAACTTACTCGTTGAAGTCGTTTCTTTCGTAAAGTGTAAAGTTAGTTAGTAAAGTATATCAAGCTATATACTTTACTAACTAACTTTCATCAAGCAAACTGTCCCGCTTTAGCTCCGCGTTGTACCAGCTGGTCGTTGGTCTATGGATTTCGAAACCGATAAAATTGTTTATTTCGTCTACGCTCCCTCATGGCTGCTGTATGGATTTAACCTGTGGGGCAATTTACCCATAATCACCCACAATCTTTGGTACAAAAATGACTGATAAGAATTCTTATGCCAATATAGATTCGAAAACCACTTGTATGCCATTTTTTATCAAGTTTGGTATATCCACCTTAACTTCCATGTCCATACTAGAAGCGTCTCTACATATTAGAAAAATTTCCAGAACATAGTTTTAAGACCGCCAAGATTTTTTTTTCTATAAAATGCCCATTTTTAATACTCAATAGCTTCATTTTCGGGTTTTTTAGTTTACAATTATTGTTTTTCTTACGCATTTAAATACAAAAAAATAAAAAAGATGTTACGTAGTTAATACGTGTGATAAATTGTTTTAGTAGTCCCAATGTACCTAAGTTGAAGTAATGTTAAGTGTATGTTGTTGTACCCTTACAGGGTTTCATATTAATACTCGTACTTCTGTATCTTTAAAGACCATTTTTGTAACAACATTAACGCAATAAATTGATTAAGTTTTTCAAGTGTAAAGACCTTTTATCTTTACACTTTGATTCAATGGGAATTAACCTCTATGTAGAACGATACTAAGTTTGAATTAGGAATGTATTTAAGAAAATAATGTGTCATAAAGACGGAATAGAATACATGTGTCACCAGCCCAACTTTTCCCGTCATGGGGGTCGTAAAAGGCGACCGAGGGAGCTCTCCAGAGAACGGGCAGCAGCGCTCTCTGTGAGTTAAACCCCAACACCACTGCGATCGCCAACCCGCCTGCCAAGCGTGGCGATTACTGGCATTTCACCCCAAATTACGGATCTCATTGGGGGAGGCCCTCGTCCAGCAGTGGACGTTATGTGGCTGATGATGATGATGATGAAAGACGGAAACAAATACATCAGTTTAATTATAAATAAATAACCATATCTGTACCTATTAATCTTCACTATTGGTTATTAATATTGTTGCAGGTTGGAGATTCCGTGAACGCAATCTTGAACATGCTGCCGGCTATCTCAATATGCCTCTCAATTTACGTTCTGCATTGTATGCCCGGACAGCTCCTTGTTGATTCCGTACTGTATACCGTATACTGTTAAGGCCGATTTAGACTACTCCATTTTCCTGACGCTTGCATACAATAAAATTGTATCTGGTTTTGTCGAGTCATTTTAACGTGTTATTCTAATTATTCCAGGCACAGCAATAAATAACTTTGCCGGATTTGGAACGATAGGGATGTAATTTCATTATCGAATGAAATTAACTAATTAAAACGATCAAATGTGTAATCTCCTACTACCCAGATAATGTAGTTTTCCTAGTGCCAATTCGTTCGTCAAAATTGTGAACAGACTAGGTATATATTGCTGTTCTGCGGCTAAAAAAGTGTATTCCTGGATAACGTTTAATATGATTATTTTCAGTCCTTCGATGTATCAGAGGCGGCCTACCGATACATGTGGTACACCAGCAATAGAGATATACAATTGTGCATCAAAATGATAATCATGAGGTCCAACAAACCCATTTACATCACTGGCTTCGGATTTTTTCAGCTATCTCATCCGTGTTTTACTAACGTGAGTGGTATACAGAGTTAAATTGAAACATACATACACTTCACGCCTGTCTCCCAGAGGGGTAGGCAGAGACTACAGATCACCATTTGTCACGGTCCTGACATACGCCTTTCGCTTCATCTACATTCATACATCTTTTCATACATGACCTCCGGTTTCGAGTGCTATTCACGCCACTTTCTGCCAGGACATCATCAATCTGGTCAATGTCCGGTTCATTACATACATAATGTAAAATATTAGTGAAACTCAATAAAGTAATCCAGTCCATGATAACCTTAAGAAATCTTATGTCCAAAACCGTATCTCTATAATGTACCTCTTCGAATCGTCAAGCTGATCCGTAAGTTTTAATGAAAAGGTTTTCATCATTTATTCTTTCGTTTATGATATAGAATTCCTTGGGGAAGTTGTTTGATATCATGGGCTAAGTGACTTTTTCTCGAGTTTCTCTAAGATTTTCATTTTGTGTAAATATTTCAAGAGTTTTGACTAACAAACGAGGAATTCAAAGCAAGCTTCACGCCTGTCTCCCCAGGGATAGGCAAATACAGTAGACCTGCTACGATTCTGACACGCTTATCTTAACTCATCCATGTCCTTCAATCTTTTTATACAGCACAATGGTTCAGTACTTTACTCCACCTTACAGAACCTATTAAATGAATTTTCAATGTCTATCTTCAGCGTTTATTATTTGTATATGGGGTGATAAGGAAGTAATGAAGCCCGATATACATTTACTTATCAATATGTATAGGTATATATTTTCTATATCTAAATTTTAATTCAACTAAGGCAATCTTTACTTCACAGATAATGAGCGGAGCCATGTCGTATTTCTCCCTGCTATGGAAAATGTATCACGATACTGAAGAAACATAAAGGGCCAGCCTTAATTTAACGGCCGTCTTTCGCGAGGCCTTCAACGTCGAGAGCAAACATTATTAAATATTACAAATGTTGAGAAGATTAAAACTTTGTAGCTGTCATTCAAATGCATGCTGTTTATTAAATTCTTTCAAGAGTAAATGACCCCACACGAGTGTCATGCACGATATCTTTAAAGGCAGAAGTATTGAATTAATGAATATACTCTTATTGCACACTGTAGGTACATTTCAAATCTCAAAAAAATACATTGGAAAGGTTGCTAAATGCGCTGCAAGCGGTTTGTTCCAGGTAACATGATTTAAATATTAAAGAGCTTAACACATTGGCGGACAGTAACGTAGACACAATAGATGTTTTATTGTTTTGACGACGGAAAAAGTTAACAGCATTGATTATGGTTAGTGGTCAAGTTAGGTTGTAATATAAGGTGTCACAAACGGTCCTTATTTACACTTATGTTTGGAAATTAACGATTGATCAGAAAAAAATCTCCTGTAACAAAATTTGAAATCCATGTACTAAAGTTTCGCAGTTGCATCGCTCTGGCATGGCGGCAAACGATGTGCTTTTATGTGGTACTAGTGGACGGTGACCAGCAGTGGATGCCATTTTTTTTTTTTAATAAAACCTTCTGCTGTCATTAAATTAAGCACAACAAAGGAAGAATTAGCGAAATCGGTCCACGCGTTCCGGAGTTAATATAACATTACAACGAAAAGTGGCATTGATTTTAATATACAGAGATTTATAGTGTTTAATTATTAAAGTCAGTAATTTGTAATAAGACCTCGAATGTTGTCAAGAAAAGCGGAACTATTGTGCTGACTAGCTAGGACATTTTCCTAGACAAGCTAGGATATTTGATAGGTTATGGTTTGGAGTATTAAAATTTGTATCTACATCATGTTTTATGGCAGGAATAACTAAAGAGAAAAACAAAATTAAATGATATACTTGCGATTTATTTAAAACAAGTAATAATTTAACTTCTTAAATTTAGTAACCTTATAAACAATGTTTTCTTGGTCTCACATACACAGATTTCTTTCATGAAACGAAGTTATACAAAAACAAAATGTTTTGTCACCATCTCAATTATACATACGAAAATATCCATTCCGAGACACTTCATTGGTAATTTCGAGGTAAAATAATGAACAAAAAGAAAATACAATTTAAGATAATTAAGGTTAAAAAAGGTTAAATTAAACACCGGTTCATTAAAACGTGACATGGAAGTCAAATTAGTTGATCCAACACACTGTGTGAACTTTTAATGTATATTTCCGGTAAAGGTGGGTAAACTACCATATAACCATAAAATCGTCAGAAAGAGAGAGAATCTATGAAGTCCACAATCCAACTGCCAGTTTAATAATGGTACAGTGAAGTACTAAGCTAATCATTCCCGGCACTTTTTTATAAGTAAAGTTTGACCACAATCCATCAGACAGGATTGTTTAAGCAACGATTTGGTCAAAGATGGAACTTTTTAATTTTGTGTTGAGGATTGACCTATTATAATATTGACAAGCCGTCAATTTCACAGTCCGACAACAATATTTCAGTGCTCAACATTAAATGTTAACTTGGCCTTTCCTGCCACCCTAGCTCCAAGAAAGACATACCAAGCACTGCGATTGGTTGAAACAATCTCGAGTCGCACGATGTGTGACATATCAGCCAATCACAGCGCGTATTTGCTCTATGTCGTGTCTTTCTTGACGCGCTTTGCTAGGGTTTGTTTTAAGCATTATCCAAAGGAACAAAACTCGATTGGCGTAATTTGGGTGCCAATCTTTTAATCCACACGCCAAAAGATCCTTGTGGGATTGCATACATATTTGAATAGGTACACATACACTCACTTAGAATAAAAACAAAAGGTCCCATAGACGGTTCCTACGACATCCCAGGAGGAAAGGTAACTGATGCATTCTATTTACATCCCAGATCAGCATGGGATATATATATTTGATTGAAAAAAAAAAAGTAATAATTCAAACCCCAAATACCGCGTCTCAGTATGAACATAAATTACTTCAAATTATACAAATCTATCTACGATTTTTTCTTTTGTATGATACAGGCAAATATTTGTGCGTTATTACAACAATAACTACTATTTGTAAAAGGCGTTGTATAATTCTTTATGGCACTATTAAATGTGATATATTATATATTGTACTATAGGTACTGCATCGTTCAGTTATATAAAAATGTATAAGCAACAGATAAGATTGTTTTTAACAAATAAACGTAGCACCGTGAACATAGCGATAAATTTACAAAAAAAAAGCCTTGGAATGAACCGTTCTTCGTGTTATTTTATGCCGGCGCCACACATTGAACCGAAACATGTCTCTATTTTTTTTATTGTATGCAGAATACTCATTATCATTACATAGTATAAAATAAAGCATGATTGTATATTTATAAATATGCTACGGATGTTGATGCAGTTTTATTTTATAGATAGAGTGATTCCAGAAGAATTACATGTATAATACATGCACAACATAGAAGAGAAACCCATCTTTCATCTCATAATGACTCCACTCGCACGAAGCCGGGGTAAGCCGCTAGTGTCAAATATATATCCGAGACCTATTCCCATATTGGGGCCATTTCCCCCATGTTTTAGTACTGTAGAACTGTTGGGATATAAACGAACGAAAAGATATCGATCAAAAGATTTTTAAAAAAATTGTCGGTTTGTTAATATATATTTAAAACGTTTCCCTGCTTTTTAAATACATGTATTATACATATAAACCTTCCTCAAGAATCACTATAATATCCACTAAAGAAAACCGCATCAAAATACGTTGCAGTTTTAAAAATCTAAGCATACACAGGGAAAGACAGCGTGAAGCGATATAGTTTTATACTACGTATTGATAGATGTATTAAGATTTTGGAGATAATAGTTCTATAAAACTGGTGAAAGGTACTAGCTATTCTACTGGGGTTTACACATGGGTGTATTAAATCCCAGAGAGTAATTTGGTGCCAATAGTTCCAATGTGTGGTACCTACATATATCAGCACTATCATAAACAACCTAGAACATGCCAATCAGCGACAATAGGGAAGAAAACGTGAAACTGATTCGTATGATTGACTAATATGAAGCAATTAAAGTGAGGCAAACTGTCTTATGAACCTAGCGCCATTCTGAATGATTTTCTTCTCCATTGATTTCCCTAGTCTCAATAGTACGGCTATATTATCCAGTCGTTAATATAAAATGTGCCCTGTTTACCTGTGTTAAAGTCTAAAGTACAAACCTTAACATTTACCCAAAAAAGTGCAAAATGAAAACGGGCCTACTTCTTAACTTATAAAGGTGCAATTTTGTTTAACACCGAACAAATTTTATCGAACTAACGAGACTGGAGATAATATAGACATAATTGACTGTACAGAATATAATGTGACTCTTTTACACATTAAAATAAGTGTTACATTTGCTTGATACAACATTTCGTTTATAATTAGGCAAATTTATTTGCGTTCTATACTATTTGCGAGGTACATGACAATCGACAGGAAAATAAGAAGAGGAAAGAACAATCTAATTATAATTTGGCTCGTCCGTTATCATTCCTTATTAAATACATCTAATTTAAATAATATGTGCAAACATGAAAATGCAATTCTGGATCAAAATACGTCAAAAATGTATTAAAATTAGATCATCTTTAATGAAACGCGCACAGACATTATAACTCAATATTATTCACCGGGTATATAGACGAAAATATAATCAAAGGTAAGCTCGAGTTAGGCTTTGATTATATTCGCGCCTAAATACCTGGTAAAACAATATTGAGTTGTATTAAAATTAGTTGATAAAAAAAATACTACCAAATTTTATTTCATTAAAAAACTATTTAAAATAGTAAATGCATGACTATAACATCAATTGACGTAGTTTAGTAAAAGTAAAGGCTCAATCCTCGTAGAAGTCTAGAATACATTTGTTCGTTTTTGAGGGACAAAATACCAATAAATGTGGTTTAGTCCCAGTAATACGGTTATTTTGTTCGTTGATTATACAGTTGGCCAAGAAAGTGTATCAGTTTAGATGACACTTCGTGTGTCAATGAAGCTGTATAGTGATTTTTTACTAGTGATAATATTGTCACAAATAAAATTTAACATTTTTAATGACATTCACTAACTTAATACATTATGGTCGGCGTCATCTAAGATACAAATTCTGAAAGGTCGATTGACATGTCTAGCTTAGAGTAATAGTGTTGTACAACATTAGCAACAATTGATTTGTTTTAGAATCGATTCATGAGTTTAATGTTGGTACCATCTTCTAGAGTCTTCGCAAATGTTTTATGAGCAACAAAAAAGATTTCGACAAGATGAAACGTTTTTGTTAGCCGTACATATAGGTGTTGCAGAGGTTATTGCTATTTTTTTTTACATATAACTGCATAATCGATCGTAATCGAAACGATGCCACTTCGACTCATGAACAAAAATAATTGACAAAAAAGAACAAATATCAAATAGAATGCTCAACGTTGGAATACATTGTTACCACCATACAGGTGGTTATCAGTTACTTCCGTTCTAAAAAATGTTCATGGACATTCTCAATGTATGTTGCTTCTTAGACAACGCCGGCTGTAGAGGCTAACCAGATTTTTTCCGAATGTCTGTACAAAACTAAAATGATCCTCACTCTGTACTGCTAAAGTTTCAATTCAGCTTAACACCAAAGTACTGTGACTAGACCAAGACTGTGTTAACTATATAAATTAGCTTATCTGAATAGTGCAAAGTAATAATTACATATGTATAGTGAGGATGCTCACTACCCACATATTAAAATAGATAAGGCAAGGCAATATCTCACGTAGGTGTTGATAAGGAAACAGAACAGGCAAACTACATTAGCGTCAGTCAACAAACAGTTTCAATACCTGACATTTACTTCGTTGACTTTAGATTAAAACACAAATGTTACTCACTTCATTGAAATAGGCTTATATCTGTCTGACGACTAATCCCCTTCTAAACAATAGTCATACAAAATCAAAGTAACTCTGTGTTTTGTCATTCTTTATAATTTAACAATTCCTCGACTCTTCAAAATAAGACGAAATAACGTGGAAGTTATATCACCCTTTGTATTTCTATAAACCCTACTGAGAAAGACGCCCGAAAAGAAACGAAAAATCTATCTCTTCATATAGAAGTCACAATCAGCTGATCGACTTTGTGCAGAGAGATAGTACTTTTTTCGTTCCGGGTTATTGACACTTGTGGAAATGGACGTCAGCAGAGTCATCAGAAACAGTAGTCTTCGCCATAAAAGGGTATTCCCGATTCATATATAACTTTTGTTGTTAGTAAATGAGTAATATTAAACTGACAAGTATTTATGAGTTTACTTGTTTTAATTCTGAGGTTTTACTTGTAATAAAAAGATGTAGTCTCAATCTGTCCAGCAGATTAACCCTAGATACGCACTGTAGCACATGATTTGGGCTATTTATACAGCAGAGATACAATAAAGTAGACAACTGTTCGAGTACATAAAATAAAATTTTCGATCTGCATATAAAATATAAAATACATTACAGTAAAAAAGTTTTTAGAGCAACCTTGACAGCCTTTAATTTTGTAGTCCTCTCTCACTAATTTAGTGAGTCAACAGAGAAGGACAGAAGTACAAATAGTAAGTTGTCAAATAGCTAATAAACTGTTCAAATTATGTTATCTCTGGAAACGAAACAAGCCGCACAATAATTTGCTTACTAATCATTATGCCAACATAAGAACAATAAAACACTAATGTGTACTAGAATGTTTAAACTCTTTAACAACTCCGTTTACTGGTGCGCGAATCAGCAGATTTGAATATAAATATTTCATCTACCTAACTATTTATAAGATATCAACCTCAAAGAGGTATTTCCTATAAGTCCAACTCCCATTTTTCGTGTAAGCTTTTCAAATGTTGATACGCCCTTTTGGTTATATTCAGCGTCGGTACAATTTCTAAGAGGCCTGATTCGCCTATGAGACTTAAGCCGGACAAGCCTAGGTACGTGTGCATTGGATCTGTGCAGGTGTCGGGCCATTTCGAGAAGCCCCCTACCACGGTATCTTGAGTATCGTAAACGTATCGTCTGTTACCAGCGTAGTTTGAAAACTGTAGGGCGTTAAGTATCTTCAAAGATGCTCCAACCCAAAAACTGTAGCAGGTGTCCACTGGTTTGTTAGGCCTGCCTTGGAAGCCGTCCGTTTGCCGTAGAAGGAGCCAACGTTTTAGCCCCTCTGTTTGCTCGTAGCTCAGTTTGTGCAGTTGGTTAGTTAGGCTGAGAGTTGCCAACGCGCAGAAGGTCGTCCCTCCGTGAGATTCCAGTTCGGGGCATTGGGCTATGCCGTAATCGTAACTCTGTAAATGTTATACAGGATTGAACTACGGCAACTTACTGAGGATTAAAAGATTTCGAAATACACTAAACAAGAACAATCAGATAAGAAGATAACACTCTATCTCCTATTAGTTTTTCTGCAACTGTAACAATTTGGGGCCACCAAACTAAACACAATTTATAATGAAGTTATAAAGTGTACAAGTTTGGACAAGATGTGATTATGATTAGTTCACTATTAAGGAACTACACTATCACAGGGTTATAATAGGCTACTTTATATTTTCAACAAAAAAATTGGGATCATGGGCTTCTACTAATATAGCAATAAACATCCAAGATCATTTGTAATTTCTACTTACAATTGAATTAAGTATATACTTCGTAGCTTTTTCAACATCAAAACCGGACCAATCATTCAGTATGTAGCTAATACACGCAGCGCAGTAAACAAAACGCATATCAGATTCTGAACCGCTGATAGTTGGTGAGAAATGGCCTTCATCCATTTGAAGTGCTCTGAGTCCTGTTGAGAATAAAAACATTTTAATACAGGTTATTATATAGGTTGCAGATCTAGCATGCGCGTCAGGAAAGACACGAAATAGAATAACTTAAAGAAAAAAGAACCGACTTCAACCAGTAAAATTGACATATATGTGATTTTCTCATGGATGCCATTGTCGGAACTGAACCAAACGGGAAGCACCAGCTTTCAAATAAAAAAAAATACAGACGAATTGAGAACCTCCTCCTTTTTTGAAGCCGGTTAATAAATATGAACTTTGATTGGCTGTTTGGTCACGATTCATGCGACGCAGCTTGTTTCAACAAATCGCAACGCGTTATATATCTGTCACTTATTCCTTGAAGCGCTGTGCTGTGGCCCTCCCACAGGCTGAGTGATCTGGGACCCAGGATGAAAAAAAATCTATCTCCCCATACAAACTAGATCAGATGATTGTGCTTTTCGTATTAAGAGGTCGAATTTTTAATTCGTTTTGAGGCATTTGAAATGGACGGCGGGTCCCAATTTGATCCATAGAACATGGCGTTCTTGAACAACATCACTCTTACTAATGAACTCGGTGTAACTTAAACCAAAGTTGTAACAGTTCTATTGAAACCTGTTATTCCATATTTAACTTACAACTGACAAGTTAGCTTGGTGTAACTGGGGGATAGTTATACCGTGTTTATTAGTAGGACCCCATGTGTTTGTTCGTCCTTTTCATTCTCTAGGAAAAGTAAGAGAGGGAAACATGTTCTATAGATCAAATGGACTCAATATACATACATACACTTCACGCCTGTCTCCCAGAGGGGTAGGCAGAGACTACAGATCTCCATTTGCCACGGTCCTGACATACCCCTTTCGATTCATCTACATTTATACATCTTTTCATACATGACCTCCGGTTTCGAGTACTTTTCACGCCACCTTCAGCCAGGACATCACCAATCTGGTCAACATATGTCCTTCTGGGGCGACCTCTACACACCCGGGCCATTACATCACCCATATAAATCTCTTTCGTCAATCGACTTTCATCCATTCTCTCCATATGGCCAAACCACCGAAGCATGCCCTTTTCAATCTTGGTCACTACATCTTCCTTCAAACCGCAACTTTCTCTTATCAAACTATTCCTTATCCTGTCAATATAGGACTCAATATAGTACACAGTACTAGAAAACTTCGGGTTCAAAGGCATTTCCGAATATCCTTACACAAAGGAACTATTGGGCGTTATTGTGGCTTAATACACTTGTGAGCAAACATTGCGGGTCCTATATAAACTACAATAAATTATATCCTACCAAAAACATTCTGTAAAAAAACTAGCCAAGTCTCGATGGAGTTGCTTGCTCATCTCTAAAATGTAATGAAATCTAGACAAAATTTTACTAACGGATTACTTCTTTTTGTAGAAACCTTATCTTATTTAACACATTTTATGTAAAGGCGGTATGTCGATTTTCTAATAATTTGGTTGGGCTGTTGTGTTTTCTAATCAGGATCGCCAGGTACTGCAGATCTTCGATTATCGTAGTTTTTATAGTTTTCCCCTTATGTGGCTATTAAACCCTAACTCTGTACCAAATTTCAGCGCTCTGAGTTTATCGGAAGTACTAGTTCCATTTTGATGATCATGAGTAGGTGAGTGAGTGAGTGTGCGACATAAATGCGAAACTTTGCTTTCGCTAACTTCGGAACTATAAGTCCCATATACTTGAAATTTTGGATTTTAAGTATGTCATCATAGCTTACTGGATGATGAAAATTTCTGCGTTCTGGTCTTATCCACAGGTTCTCAAAAAGGAGCCTGAAAATGCGGCGAAATGGTTCCAGTAAAGGATGGTACGGCAGTGTTTACTTCGCGCTCGACTTGGCGGGATATATAATTGTCGGGCAGATAATTGTGAAAGTTGTAGATACAAGATTATCTACCGCTTTGCTATTTCATTGTCTTTAAAAAACTATTTTACTGAGTTAGGACTCCTCGATTGCGAGAGATAAGTTGTGTTATGTCTCCAAAAGTTCTGTCCATCCCATTAGGTGTTATACTGCGTGTAAAAACACTCCGAGCAATGTTCTTAGAAATGTTGGAAAGCACGTCAATATGAACAATTTTTTCTATTATGACAATGCGGGAAACGGCAACAAACAAAACAAAACACCTGAGCCAAAAAAAATGTCTATTTTGTATGGAGATGAAAAATTTTTTTTGCATTTCCCGCATTGTCACCATAGAAAAAGTTGTTCATATTGTCGATCCCAACAACATTTCTAAGAACATTGCTTGGGGGTCCTTTTACACTCTGTAGACATAAGTTTAGACGCCATGATAGAAGCTTATGATCACAAAGGTCCTCAAGCCACATTTAGCTTAATAAGTAGTTAATAAAGTCAATATGGCCCTTACAAGTTGCTAGTTCGTAGCCTGAATACACCTAAACCTTCATAATCCATTATCAACTCAAAGCAAGACAGCTGATGCATTCTATTTATACCACACATCAGCCCCCCTAGCACAATGTTCCAAGAAATAAGTAACAAGACATATAACGCGCTGCGAAAATTGCGCTGCTATTCAAAACACAACACCTTAATTCTTCTTAAAATGTAGGTACTCACCTGCAATTATAGCTTTTCGATTGACCCTTGATAAGTCGTCATTCAAAGCCAGGAGTATACATAGGCCCGTATAAGTCATGGCAAGGTGACCGCACTGAAGGTGGCTGGTTTCTTGGGGGAGGTCAAGTATAACTGTAGATGATCCTTGAAAACCACATTTCGATGTGTCTCCATCTGGAATGTGTGAGAAATAATAAATGTAAGGGTTTTTCTGTTATGTCAGGCATATAATATCTCTGCCAAGACTGCTGGGTTTGTTGTTTGTTGTTGAAATGTCCAAATAACAAAAACATTTTACTTACAACATACAATTGTAACCTGTAATCCTACTAAACTTTTAATGAAACTTTTCTTTAGTATAATATAACTTACTGCTAGTATATTTAAATTGATAGTAATATTACCTGCACTAGGTTCAATTTGTAGTCTGTAAAGCCAGTTAATTATTCTATCCTTTAAATCATCTGATATACTTTCTATAGCACCCAAAACATCCAATCCTGAGACAGCAAAATATGCTATAGTAACTCTGAAATAATGAAAATGTATTATCTTGTAAATTTTTTGACAAATACAAATATATTTTTCTAGTAACAAAACTACTTATTTTAGATTCAATTATTAAATATAGTAAATTGTATGTAACATTTCTGTAGACTTTGCCTAATTGTTAAATATTTAGTTGTATTCTATTTTGATTGGCATTAGTACCTATACATTTAGTTGATTAATAGATGTGTGTAATTTGAATAAATTAATGCATATGGAAAATACATACAATACAATGTACTGATTACAAAAAAAGAAAGTGAAATTAGTTTTATTAATAATAGAAAAAAAATTAAAAAATAAATAAATAAATACACTTCAAGCCTTTAATCCCACAAAAAGTGTAAAAAAAAATTAAATATAGAATACAATGTAATATAACTAATTTCGACAGTAAAAAAAATAAAAGAAGGTAAATTATAGTTAACAGGAACTAATATGGATAACTTTAATTGTAGGATTTATTTATTAAATTAAAAAATAAGTAGAATTATCGAATCTCATCATGGTAGATAGTAATCCAACAGGTTAGTTACCTAGTCGTATCGTGAGATGAGAGAGATGATGGCAGTATATTAAGAAAACGGTTAAAGTATTTCACATGTTGCTTGTGAGCAAGATCTAGATTCTCATTTTTATTCATTTTCAGATAAAATTACTACCGCGATTTCCACCAAATTTAACTTTTGCCTAATTTTTATCAGATCCAAAACAACAACACAATTTTTTTATAAAAGTATTAAAGTTAATAATCAGTAAGTCGGTAAATAATGAATGTAACCATCCAAGTTAGACAAACAAACTGTTTAAAATATCAACTTTTACTGAAATTTATAACACAAAACACATCATAACAAGGAGACTGACAATGAACAGAACGTGACATAAGTGACAGATGGTTACTTTTTATATTGGCTTTAACCAGGTCACGCGAGAACCGTACAGTCATACAGCCATATGGTATTATAGTAGTACGAGCGTAACACTATCATTATGGGCGTTTAATTTATATCCTGTTGTTGGTTATTGTTTCTTTCCTTCTTTCTTAGTGCCTTCATACTATGTCATATTTGTAATCAAGGGGACTATTAACATAGTAACTCAAAGTTTTTTTTTATTTTACACAGTGAACCAATGGGGAATTTTATTTAACATTTTTCTGACTTATTTTGTTTGGAAATCTCTCCTGAAGAAATCACTCCGCCCGAAAATCAGTCAGAAAAACGTCAAAGAACCTCTAGAACTCTGAAAGTCCTATCAACCAAAGAAAATTCATTGACGATATGTTCAGCCGTTTGGGAATTATCGTTTTTGGACGATCCTACGGGAACCAAATTGAATTTCAGGATAAAAGTTAGCCTAAATGTTATTCCAGGTATCTGCGGGCAAAATTTCATCAACATCTGTCCAGACGATTTGACGTGATTCGCGGATAAACAAACAGACATTATTTCCAAAAATAAACGACTTATGTAACGGCAAATTAATATACTCCACCGGTTTTTTCGTAAAAAGAATCAATGTACCTAAAATTTTGGTCCCTGAACACTTTTATTGTAAGTACCTATCGATATGGATGAAAAATTATTTTTTATTTAGTAGTTGTAAGTTGCATATCTTTGATGTTTCCAGTTGTCTGTTAATTTCACCGAGAGAATGGGGAATTTTCTAACTCCAAAAATTTCTTATCTAGATGTCGCTAGTAGGTATCCAGGGGAACTTCTGTCACTTATATTTTAGTAGTTTTTTTTAATAATTGGGCAAGTTATTCAAACTTCAGACTCATTTGTAACATGTAAACAAACAATAAAGAAATTAACTGTCACCTTTAATACTGACTGCTTGAAGTTGATCATTTCCTTGACTTTTAT
This sequence comes from Conopomorpha cramerella, assembly GCA_012932125.1. Classification (NCBI taxonomy): domain Eukaryota; kingdom Metazoa; phylum Arthropoda; class Insecta; order Lepidoptera; family Gracillariidae; genus Conopomorpha; species Conopomorpha cramerella. The sequence goes on from SJJU01017241.1 coordinate 32,803, forward strand.
CCCCCTAC
>SJJU01017248.1:0-19285 GCA_012932125.1 Conopomorpha cramerella
CACCACAAGGTGTGTGAACCCTATAACGGCGATGGGCTCACCCCCTGTCACGTTGGGTTAAATACCCTTGATGAACCGTGGGTACTTGCTTTAGCAAGTGCCTCTGCCTACCCCTCTTTGGGATTAAAGGTGTGAAGTGTATTTTATTTTTTATAAATTAAGTAAATTATAATATGATTTTTTAAACTGGCATTATATTAAAAGTTTAAACCAGGTGTTATGCCACGAAAATATGCCATAGAAAGTAAGAGCAAATAACAAAGGTAAGCTGAATGCTTATGTTTGGTTCATTTAGCTCTGTAATACCCATTACCCGGTATAAACTTTTTAACCTTTTCACTGCCAATGTCTTATAAATCAGACAAGTGATTTTAAAGTTTATTAATATTAGAGCGGCCTTTAAAATTGTGAAAACAAAATTAATCTTCTCAGTGTGTCAGTTACATAATGTATATAACTTACAGAGTAAAAACAAAGTCGCCACCCACTGTCTGTCCCTATGTATGCTTAGATCTTTAAAACTATGCAACACATTTTTAGATAGAGTGATTCTTGAGGAAGGCAAAGAAACACTGTTAATAATGTATATAAGCAAAACAATGATTGTCGAGACAGCTAGTAAGTTATGAAATCGATGGTCCCAATAAAAAATGTTCCTAGTGCAGTTTTAGGAATATGTACTTTTCTTCATCGTTAGATTGGCGATATTAAGATCTATAAACTTATATGTATATATTACATCTCATAACGATACCAAAGATTATAAGCTGTTGTAAATTTGAAGTATGCACCACAAATTGTTTAGTTTTAATATCCAAAACTAACTTCTATCTTCTATCATGAACATGTTCCATTTTGTAGATCTGACTTTCTTAATAGGGACTACCTAAATAATGTACCAACATCTATCTTTTTAGGTAAAAGTAAGGGCAATCAAGGTTGGACTCCACTTCACTTGGCAACATACTTTGGACATGTAGAAGTGGTTAGGTCCTTGCTAGAGACCGGTGCAGATGTCAACGCTATAAATGACATGGGTGACACACCTTTACATAAGGCTTGCTTCATCGGGAATGAGGTAATTACAATAATAGTGTTATTTATTTTATTTTATTTATTAAGGGCAACCAACAAGGACTTACACTAAATCTAATTATATAAAAGGAAAAGCTGACTGACTGACTGACATATCAACGCACAGACCAAATGGCTAAACTTAGGCACTTGAAATTTGGAACAAATGTAGCTTAGGTACCGTAGGGGTGTACATAAATAAAATTAAACATGTGAAGGATTGTTTAAATTTTCAGAGTACCTACAATCAAATTCAATTTCGATGCGAATACATAAATATATCGATTTTAAACTGGAAATAGGTCCTATCTGATTTTAAAAGTACATACAATTTTATAACAAAATGTACTATCTGACGTAATCAAACTCGTATGAAACTAACGGTTCAGATGGGATGTATTGTCAGTTCATAGTCGATATACATATAATAATATATAATAATTATTTGTTCCATACAACTACTAGAAACTGTGCTCAAAAACTTTGTACTCCCAACAGGAACTAATAATACTGCTCCTGAAACACAACGCAGACATCTACACGATGAACGGCGTCGGCAGCACCCCACTGTCTGTGTGCGCCTCGCCAGCAGCCCGGAGGCTGGTGGAGGGCGCGGAGAAGGCGGACCGGGCGCGCGCCGAACAAGATCTCTTCACTGCCGCCCGTGAGGGAGACGTTGAAAGAACACAGGCTTTGGTAAGTACATACATACATACACTTCACGCCTGTCTCCCAGAGGGGTAGGCAGCGACTGCAGATCTCCATTTGTCACGGTCCTGACATACCCCTTTCGCTTCATCTACATTCATACATATTTTCATACATGACCTTCGGTTTCGAGTACTTTTCACGCCACCTTTGGCCAGGACATCACCAATCTGGTCTGTATATGTACTTCTGGGGCGACCTCTACTCCCACCCATATAAATCTCTTTCGTCAATCGCCTTTCATCCATTTTCTCTATATGCCCAAATATAGGCTTTGGTAAGTGTTGGGGCCACTACACTGTCATATCAGAATTCAATATTTATTTATTGCGTAAGTCTTAAATCTTGGCCTATGTCCAGCAGTGGACAGGTATGGGCTGATGATGATGATGATGATGATGAAGTCTTAAATCTAAGAACAAACCCTGTTAGGGTGTGCCAACAAAATTATAAAATTACATTTTTAAATAATAGATAACAATAAATATTTCAATAACATAACATATTACTTATACACCTAGTACTATCACTAATTATTTAATAAATTTGTCATTATCATTTCCCTGCCCTTATCCCACATTAGGTGCAACTAGAGATGGGTTTCTATCCGAGTATTTATCCAAAGTGAGAGTAAATATTTTGCTTCAGTTCTTTTAAAAAAACACGATTGGCGTTGACTTGGTCGCTTGATTGCGCATTCATACAACAATTTATTGTTTTATTACTATTAAATTAATTACTTAATTAATGTTTTATAAGTACATAATGTATCTATTATATAAAAATCAAAGCCACTTTTCGTTGTCATGTCATAACTCCGGAACGGGTGGACCGATTTCGCTAATTCTTTCTTTGTTGTGCTTATTAATGACAGCAGAAGGTTCTTATGAAAGAAAAAAATGACATCCACTGCTGGGCACAGGCCACCCTAGATGTTCATATTAATAGTTAAGACAGGACAACGTCTGTCGAGTCCACTAGTATAATTATAATTTATGTATGGTCCATTTATTGTATGCGTAGGTCTAACTGTTTTATTTTATTATTATATTATCTATCTTATATATTAAAATCAATGCCACTTTTCGTTGTCATGGTATAACTCTGGAACGGGTGGTCAGATTTCGCTAATTTTTCTTTTGTTGTGCTTATTAATGGTAGGAGAAGGTTCTTATGAAAGAAAAAAATTACATCCACTGCTGGGCACAGGCCACCCTGGAAGTTATACTAATTTTAATATTCATATTAATAGTTAAGACTGGGCAACGTCTGTCGTGTCCACTAGTATTATTATAATTATGGTGTATATCGCCCCTCTCACTGAGTGCCGGCGGAAGACCAGCGTCACGAGTAACTGAGACTTGATGCTGAGCCGGAGTCTCCTCTTCGCTGACAAACACCCACACCGTGGCTATTCATGTGTGATTGTGTATTTTATTTTTTTCATATTGTTTAATTTTTATATGTATGTAATTTGTGCTTGTCAGAGAAAATAAATGTCTTGTCTTGTCTTGTCATTTCGAGATATCACTCTTTCGCGAAATGTTGCTACTTTTACCTCTATAAGGAAGTTTTATGGAAGCTTTTTGATGTGTGTCTTTAAATTATGAACTCTGGCGCACCCGGCCGGATATCCGTTTATTGGGCGGCAGTGTGTCGGATATCCGGTTATTGGCCATCAGTACGTCGGATATCCGGACATCGGGCGAAATCCGGCTGGATATCCGGTTATTAGGTGACATCCGGCCGGATTGTGGAAATCTTGACTGATTTACCGACCGGATAAACTGGATACCGGATAGACCCGGATATCCGGTTATAGATCAACATGAAAAATCGACCGAGCAAGTCAGAAACCGGATAGGGCCGGATATCCGGTTATATTCATCCGGGTATCCGGTTATTGGATGACATCCGGCTGGATTGTAAAAATCCTGACTGATTTACCGGCCGGATAACGGATAGACCCGGTTATCCGGTTATAGATCGACGTGAAAAATCGACCGAGCAAGCCAGAAACCGGATAGGGTCGGATATCCGGTTATAGTCAGGCATCCGGCCGGACTGTGAGTAATCGTTCGGTAAACCGGATAGACCCGGATATCCATTCCAACTGAAAATTGTTCATGTTTATGCCCACCTACTCATTGACCTATAATAGACTTATTTCTTGATACCTATTGGTCCAGTACCTAATTACTGAGTTCGTGATACATTTTTTTATATACCTACTTACATTTTATATATGCCGCCTATTTTCATTTATCACGTTCCTGGATACCACGGGTATGTCCTTATACCTTTTAGCTTCATCTCCATTCATACATATTTTCCTACATATCTGGTTTCGAGTACTTTTGATGCCATCTTTCGTCAAGACATGACTAATTTGGGTGATGTATGTCCTTCTGGAGCCATCTCTGCCCTACCCGACCCGTTGCATCACCCATATCAATTTTCATCACGAATTTAATTAAAACAAGAGTACAAAAATATTTATCCTAGGTTTTGGATAAATACTCAGTGTAAACGAGTAAATGCGGATAAATATCCATATTTATCTTTCCACTGAGTATTTATCCTTCGAGTATTTATCCGACTGCCCATCTCTAGGTGCAACACGTTTTCTTTCATAACTCAATATTGTTCACCGGGTATATAGGCGCGAATATAATCAAAGACAAGCTCGAGCTTACCTTTGTTATTTTACTCGACGTTCCTTTCGCCATTCATCTCTGTCATTCGTCATCTCTGCAGTTACGACTTTCACGCACATGTTATTTAGGAAACTATGTCACGTTGGGTTAAATGCGGTTAGTAAGCCATGGGCATGTCATACCTCTGCCTACCCCGCTTTGGGATTAAAGGGTATAATTTTTTTTATGCGACTTAAGTACTGATTTTCAACACAGCAGAGAGGAGACGAGAGGACATGTGTTCTGAGTAATCAAACATATTTGTTTATTTACTCTTAACCAAATTTGTCACATATACAAAAGTTACATTATAAGATAATGTATTAGACATATAAACCTTCTCCAAGAATCACTCTATCTACTAAAGAAAACAGCATAAACTTCCGTTGTGTAGGGGCAGACAGCGGGTGGAGACTTTATTTTATACTATGTAATGATAGAAGATAGATTAATACACACATCAAAAGTGTCTAGGGATCAATAACATTTTATAAGATTGCAATCAAGAATATATTTTACAAAAACTGAATTCATTCATAAATTTATTCAAAATGTGGTGATAAGTCATTGATACAGACATGGGGAATTAGGCAGGAGACCAATCCAGAAGATTAGATTTGATTTAAATAAATTAGTTTTATTTTAGAGCTAAAAATGTTCTTGATCCCTAGACATTTATGATGTGTGTATATTGTCTAAAAATCTTGTAGCTATCGGGCCCTAACCCCCCGAACATAAACTGCGTGGACGCATGGGGAATTAGGTAGGAGACCAATCCAGAAGATTAGATTAGATTTAAATAAATTAGTTTTATTTTAGAGCTAAAAATGTTCTTGATCCCTAGACACTTTTGATGTGTGTATATTGTCTAAAAATCTTGTAGCTATCGGGCCCTAACCCCCCGAACATAAACTGCGTGGACGCATGGGGAATTAGGTAGGAGACCAATCCAGAAGATTAGATTTGATTTAAATAAATTAGATTTTTTTTAGACCTAAAAATGTACTTGATCCCTAGACACTTATGATGTGTGTATATTGTCTAAAAATCTTGTAGCTATCGGGCCCTAACCCCCCGAACATAAACTGCGTGGACGCGCACGCATGGGGAATTAGGTAGGAGACCAATCCAGAAGATTAGATTTGATTTAAATAAATTAGTTTTATTTTAGAGCTAAAAATGTACTTGGTCCCTAGACACTTTTGATGTCTGTATGTATATTGTCAAAAAATCTTGTAGCTATCGGGCCCTAACCCCCCGAACATAAACTGCGTGGACGCGCACGGCAACACGGCGCTGCACGTGGCGGCGTACCGTGGACACGCGCCCATCGCAGTGTTGCTGCTGCAGAACGGCATTGACAACACACTGCGGAATAATATGGGTGAGATAGCGTAGAAAATTGACCAAAGATGTGTGAACCCTGTGAAGGTGTGTGAACCCTGTAACGGCGATGGGCTCACCCCCTGTCACGTTGGGTTAAATACGCTTGGTGAACCGTGGGTATTTGCTTTAGCAAGTGCCTCTGCCTACCCCGCTTTGGGATTAAAGGCGTGAAGTGTATTTTTTTAAGCATTAAGCCCGCTTTATAATTTTTTTCAAATCTTTATTTATTTATAGAGGAACTTGGTACAAATTACAGACCATGTCGACCTCGTCGAGGCAAAGTATTTTTACAAATGACAACTTATAATTACGTCACTAAAAGTAAGAAATAGATGAAACTTAAATTAGTTGCTAGTTATTTTGTATCTTAATCCAGTTCTTGCCCGCCTGCTTTAATCGTTTAATACCATGTCAGTGCGCGTTTCCTTAAACAATGATTTAATATGGTTGAGATTTCCTATTCAATCTACCGTTTGGGCAAACGAGTTCTCGAGCGGAGACCGCGTCTCGGCAAACGGAGTGTAGGACGCTCTCAGGCAAGGTGGACTGATGATATACTAGAATCCGAAAACACATCACAGTGGCGTGCATTTGGAGAGGCTTATGTCCAGCAGTGGACAAATATGGGCTGATGACGATGATGATGATGATAATTGCACCTACTATATTCATGGGAATATTATGGTTATTGTATACGAGTGTAGAAAATCGACAGGGAAATGTCCATGACGATTTTTATTTCACAGATTGACGTACCTAATTTTTTTTTAAACATAGAACAAGCGTTTGACCACCGTCCTGCCTGGTGTTAAGCAGCAATGGAGCACTCATTGTTATACCTATTTACAGATCGATTAATAAGTGCTGGCACGTTCAAAGTACTCACACTAATGTAATTTGACTAATACATCATGTTTATTATTCGTGTTATTAAGCCATAAGGTTTAGTTACACAGTTTGTCATGTGGCTGATACCGGAAAATGAAAATAAAAATTCTGTATGTGTAAAAAGTCATACGTCACGCCGCTCGTTTATTCACAGACACTATACAAGTGCATCGTGTCAATGTGTTAAGATGCCTGTTCTTATTAATCGATCTATACCCGTTACTTCTAAACAATTCCAAACCCTCTTGCACTTAGAAATATGATCTAAATTTCAATGAGAGTCTTAGCTGAGTTTTCACATCGACTTAGTAACTTGTAGACTTGTTCATAGTAACATTTTTTATTTGAACCAGTTGAGAATATATCCAGACTATAGTGCGAAGGAAACAAACACCGGAACTTTCATCTTTTTGTCAATTATGTCCTTACAATGAGACATTGACGTTAGTGACATAAAAAGGGACGTCAATCTGTCAAAAAAAACGTCATAGACAATCTCCAATTGTTTTAAGTTAGTTTTAGCAGGTGCTTCTCAGATTGTTCAGTAACGTATATTTTAACGCGCAGAGCAACTGGCTTCGGAGATGGCTCGTGACTCAGAAATGCGAGAGGTCCTGAACGTGCGTCCGGCGCGCCGCCTGCAACGCTCCGCGGCAAGGTTCGAGGGCCCACTTTTGAAAAGGGGCAGGTTTCTGGGCTGGAGACCTGTTTGGGTAAGTTTTGATTCTCTATTGAAGAATCCCTATTTCTCCAGAAATTATGCCTACTGTAAACTGAGACAGTCAGAATGAAGGCAAGGAAGGAGTCTTTTTTTTTAAACTCAGTGAACAAGCCTTTGACACCATCCCGCCTGATGTTAAGCAGCGATGTGGTCTACGGTGGAGCACACTTGATCATTAGGTACCTATTCACCCCAGTGAAAACAACACAAAAAATGAAATATCGTCAATGGGGAATTTTTTTGACGTTTTTCTAACAAATTTTCGGGCGGAGAACCGTTATTACTGTCAAACTTTGTTTGGAAAGTATGACAGTATTTTTTTATCAATATGAACAACGTTTGACCACCATCGTGGCTGATGTTAAACAGCGATGTGGTCAACGATGGAGAACACTTGTTTATTAGGTACCTATTCACCCGCGACTTGAAGACCTTCATACTGTAATGCGCATGAAACACAGACTCCGGCAAGTCATTCCACACCCTGACGGCTCGCACTATGAAAGTAGACGCAAACCGTTCGGTTCGCGTTAATGGTAAATCTACCTGGTATGGATGACGTTTTGCCGTTCTCCTGGTTATCCTATTGTAAAAACGCGTTGGGGGTATTAGGTTATGCAACTCCGTAGCACACTCTCCGAAATGCACCCGATAAATGGTAAATCCACTTTCATAGTGCGAACCGCCAGGATATGGAACGACTTGCCGGAGTCTGTGTTTCCTGCGCAGTAAAGTCTGAAGGTCTTCAAGTCACTGGGGTGAATAGGTACCTTCTGAACAAGTGTGCTCCATCGTAGACCACATCGCTGCTTAACATCAGGCAGGATGGTGATCAAACGCTTGTTCATAGTTGTTGGCTGTAGGCTCATTTTCTATACCCACGTTCTTTTTGTACATATTTGAATTTGACATAAGTTGTCACTGTTGTGTTATTTTTCTTGGTGTTTGGTTTTTAGTTTTTTCTTTCTATTTTTATTCCTTTACTCTAATGTTTCAATATATATTTTCGATACCAACGGCTCATCTTTAATTTCGGCGGTGGACCTGTGACCCTAACAATAGTGATAAAAAAAAAACATAGTGACAGTCACTCACAGACATTCAGCCTGAAGATCTGTCAGGAAAATAAAAACGTCAAAGCAAATTCCGCATTGTTATCTTCTCTCTGTGCAAATTTATTTCTTCCAACAAAATAAAATTATAATTTCCCATCCCTCTACCCATTTTTTCTTTCTTGCTTGACAATATGTTGCTATGGCTTTGTTTCCTATTCATGATTTTGATCATTCTATTTAGTATTTCTAATTATTTTTCAGATACTCCATCGTATTTGCTAGAACTCCAGTAGGCTTTTGTCATAATAATTTCTGTAATTGGTTCTTTCACACACGACACTGGCAACAATTATTGGCACAAGCTAGTAGATTGCCATTTAAAAAGAAAGTTAACCCTTTAACAGGCAGAAGGTTTGTATGAGATTCATTGACTTTTTAGACCGTATTTCAATGGACTAAGGTTCAAAGTTAAGTGGCATCTATATTCCCTCTGCCTAGTAAAGGGTTAACCCTTAATCAAACAAAGTCTATTATATTGCCACTTTACCAACACATACTTTGAACCCTATTGTCTTCACTGGCATTATCTAAAGATTTCAGAGAAGTTATCAGAGAAAAATCACATAAGGTATGTAACACTACAGGACACGTACCTATTTAACCAGTAAACAATAATTTCACATTGTAGTTAAAAGCTAGATTTTATGATAAACATCCCCTGGGTTTACGTGATGGAGTTGGTACTTGGAATAACACACGACAATAGAGTTCAAAATCCTTTAGAAAAACACCAAATCTTGTCTGATTAAGGGTTAAAGTTAAAGTTGGTCGCGGCGGGCAGGCGGTGTTGCAGCGCGGCGTGCTGCTGTACTACGGGTCGCGGGCGGAGGCGGCGGCGGGTGCGGGGGGGCGGTGGCGCGGCAAGCAGTACCTGGACGGGGCCCGCGTGGCCGCGCCGCCCGCCGCGCCCGCCGCGCTGCTGCTGCACTTCAGCGACGGCGACACGCACCGGCTCAGCGTGCGCGCCGACAACGTGCAGGCTGCTAGGCAGGTGAGTACCACAAGAGTGCCTCGATGCTCAATATTGTTCACCGGGTGTATTGGCTATGTGCAAAGCGAGTAGTGGCAGACAGATAACGACCGCAGCGCACAACACGGCAGAAATTGGAAACAAGTGCGGATGATCAGCTGTCGAGTGTTGATTGCAGTACAAAACCAAAGCAAAGAAATGGGCCATGACTGTTGTTAACTTTTTAACGTGTTGCGTTCTTACATGCTCGGCTAATACCAATTGATTGCCTTTTATCTCAGTTTGTGTTTGGAAACTAATATTATGTGTAGTAGTTTCAAACCCGGTTTTTATTATTATATTAGGTAATTTTACAAACTATTGAGTAAATTTCACTTAAATATTGTCAACAATACTAGTTTAATCTTTGGTTTTATTTATATTTGCAAAGAAAACTAACAATATTTACATTGATATTATTTGACAGCTTCCGCAAATGTTGTAAACGCTACGCGTCGCCACCGTCGCGCACATAGCCAATAGGCGCCAATAATATTGAGTTATAATGTCTGTGCGCGCTTCATTAAAACATGATCTACCTTGATGCTATCGATGTATTGTTCCGACTTTGTTGTTTTACAACACATCAAGTAAAAGTAGTAAAAGTTTTTTGAAATCTTTGCATATTTTTTTACTTAGTTGCACAATACAAGACGTAAAAATAATTGGATGGACTCTAAAAGTTTGGGTGCTTAACTTTGTGTAGACACACATCAAAAGTGTCTAGGTATGAAGTACATTTTAGAAGATTGCAATCAAGAATATGTCATACAAAAAACTGAATTCATTCATAATTTATTCATTCAAAATGTGGTGATAAGTCATTGATACAGGAATGCGGAATTAGGTAGGACCAGAAGGATAGATTTGATTTAAATAAATTAGATTTAGGGCTGAGCAATAGTGACATTACTCAATACGCTAACGGTTTGTATACAACGTTTACTCATCATTTCAACAAGGAAAACGAGATCCGCTTTCGGCGAAATTTTAACCTATTAACCCAGTTGTTACTGAAACTATTTTTTATCTCATATCCCAGTGATTTTTTTATATTGTTACCTTGATGTAATTAGAAAACGAAAAAAAATAGTGAAAAAAATCCGACTTTTCTGGAAAGCTGGAAAATTTTTGATCTTTTTAACGATCAGTAGTAACAGGCGAGTAGGCTATTGTTCATACAAATACCAAGACATCATTTTATCAAATTCTAAACAAAGAAAACGGCATTGTATTTCTGAAACAAGCTTTATTACGTAATAATAAATATTATTTGTAACAAATTTCATTTATGCTGAGGTATGATAGGCTGCAAAACATGTTTTCGGGTGTAAATGGATTGTACATTTTTGACAAGTGAAGTTGGTATTTTTTTTGCATAGTATGCATCGAAGCTGCGCGTCATTGTATATAACTAAATGGTCAATTTTATCGTAGCGTGAAGCTTCCCTGAAATTCCGAGGGGTGGGACAAGGACCGCGCTTGTAATTTTTTTTGTGTGTTTCTAAAATACCTCTTGCAACTGACCTCCGAAACATTAGGTAGTCGTACTCTCCTCCATTCATTTTATAAAGTTGCCACGCATTGTGAGTAGCCATGTCTAAACAGTGACAAAACAATGAAAAATACCATTTCTTGCCACGAATAGAAGTTCGATAAAGCCCAATGTTTTGGTCAGGCCTGTCGACTCCTCCCATGTTTTCATTATAACTTTTTATTAGTGCAGGTTGATCGATGAGAACATATTTTTTCTGCTGCTGCGAGAATCGTTTGGCTTTCTGTAAGGGCTCAATGGATTCGGAATTGGAGGCCACGGTCACCACACTATTGTCGTTCCATTTGCAGACCAAAATATGTTCTGGTTGACTGGACTGAAACTTAAAAGTGCCTCTTTCTGTCTTCTTGAAATCTTTATTGGAAGGTAAAGGACATTTTTTTGTACGGTCCTCGCGAATTGTGCCAGTGGCTTTGAGTCCCCTATTTTTCAATTCGTGAAATAAAGCAATAGAAGAAAAGAAGTTGTCAAAGAATAGGTGACAGGGCGCACCTGGGTGGCGAAATTGTAAATGATCAGCGAATCGTAAAATAACACCAGCTCCCAATCCTAACTGACGATATGCCGATGGAATAATTGATGTATGACCTTGGTACGGATCAAACCACAGTACATATCCTAATCTAGTCGCACCAACCCAGAATTTATACCCCCAACGTATTGGTTTCCCGCGTATAAACTGCTTACAACTATGCCCCCCGTAGTAAGGTACCATTGCTTCGTCAATACTGTACATTTCCTCTAAAGGTGCCATATTTAGGAATGTTTCATTTAGCATATCGAAAAGTGGTCTCAACTTTGCAAATTTATCTCGTTCCGTAGTTATCTGAGTATTGTCACAACAGTGAAGATGGGTCATAATAAATGTAAATCGATCTCTTGACATGGCATTGTAAATAATACCAAACTCAGTGTCTGATGATTTCTCCCAATACATGTATCTACGAGGAACTACGACGTATCCACTATAGAGAAGAATAGCAATAAAACACTTCATTTCACTCGTTGTCACATTACCCACTTTGTTCTTTTGATCCGCGTAAATATTCGAATATTTGACCAATAATTCGATAACAACTTCACCAAATGTACACTCAAAATAATACAACGGTGATTGAAGGTATTTTGGCCCATGGTTTTCTTGCCATTGTGGTCCCTCAAGTGGATTATGGCGATTTCTCCAAGTATATTTTTGGTCTCTTTGTACGTTTGGATCAACAAACGGTATGATTAGAGAGCTACTAGCGGAGACTAAACCAGATGTCGATGGCTCAGGTTGACGAGCTTCTTCATTGTGTATTTCCTCTGTACTACGACGTCTTTTTGCTAATGAAGACAGAGGTAAACTATCCTCATCGCTGTCAGAGGACATGTATTCCACCTCTGCAGGAGCGCGCAGCTGTGACCCTGTAAACAAGATCATTATAAATACTGTGATAAGCCATGTAAATGTAGAAAAATATTTAGTTAGTCATATCCAACCTGGAAGATTATTCAATGTTACGACCTCCTCATCACCCGAATCCTCGTCTGTGATATCAGCATTCGCGTTATCCGGTGGTAAAATGGTGATACTTCTTGGAAATAAGGTTTCGTCATCAGACTGTTCCAAAACATCGATAATTTCATCGAGAGACAATGGTTTAGTTTGCCTTGACCTGAAAGTTTATATACATCCCTAAATTACTACCGATCGTTATAAAGACAAGTAAAGAAAACACTATAGTTTGTTAGGAAATATGTTAAATAAAATAATCCTTCTTTTAGAAATTTGTTAGGCAGACTGTATACTAAAAAAAAAAACACTTACAACAAAAAACTCTATCTATATGATCTGTTTTAACTTACCTCTTTGAAGACATTGTTGTAGTTAATCCCGTTAATTCAATACAAAGCACAAAAAGAACTTCAAAAAGTAAGAAAAATTTAATAACGTGTGCACTAATACACTTCCAAAATATCACTGCAACAATTGATAAGCACTTAGCGTCACGACTGCACTCAAAAATATTTTTAAATTGAGGGTACTTGACACCACATTTTTCGATCTTTATAACGATCGGTCGTTATAAGTGGGTTAACGCCCAGAATACTTACTCGTTAATTGATTTTGACTTGTATTACCAAGTAATAGAGTTTAAAAAACTTGAAAGTCTCCGAATATAGTGGGTGCTAATGGGTTAATAAATTACACATTTTTATTTTTTACACTTCACGCCTTTTAATCGCAAACCGGGGTAGGCAGAGGCACTAGCTTAATAAGCAAATGCCCACGGTTCACCAAGCGTATTTCACCCAACGTGACTGGGGGTGAGCTCATCGCCGTTAGAGGGTTCACACACCTTGTGGTGTGCGGGTTTCACCACGATGTTATCCTTCACCGTACGAGCGTTGCGTTGCGTACATTGGCTCCGAAAAAAGTCCCATTGGTACACATCCAGTAGCCAGACTCGAACTCGTGACCTCCCGGTTACAAGTCAAGGATCCGACCAACTGGACCACAGACGCTCATTTTTGGACGCTTATTTTTTTTAATATGTTTATGAATTTTATTATGTTTACCCATCACCATTACTATAGTTATGTACACAGTAGAAGTACTCAGAAACAGTATCTTATTTGACAGAGTTAACTTTTTTATTTTCCTTTCAAATATATCTCGAGATAAATCGAAAAAAGTTATCACTTGTGTACCGCAACCCGCCCCCACCTACCTCTAGCCCCGCGAGCGTTCCGCCAGTTCAATGGTTTGCATTATAGTGTTTGTGTGGCTAAATGTAAAGGGTATTCGTAAAGGCATGGCTGACGGCGCTGAGCGAGCACATCCAGTTCTCCGGACACTACCTGCGTGCCGGCGCCGACCCCGACGCGGTTGAAGCTTCTGAGGATCAAGATTTAGATTGCAAGCCTCTAGGTAAGATAGATATTATATCTATATAATATAATATCCACGCGGGGAACGGCATAGAGTTAGAAAATAATCCCAATTTCTCACCCAAAAACACCAAAACCCAACAACACACATATTGCCTTCATTCCATGTTAAGTAGCTAAAGCATTTGCGTTATGGAAATCAGACAACGAGATATATTTACTTATATACATAAAACACCCAGACACATCCAACAAGTGCTTAAAAGTTCATCACGTAAGCATCTGTCAGCAGCGGTGGGAATCGAACCCACGACCCTACGGAGCAGAGGCAGACATGCTGACCAACGGGCCCGCCAAGTTTGCTTGCTGTTACAAGTAATATTTGGTGGAGTGTACAATTAGCGGAGTTAATCCCACCACCACCCAGCCCTACCTGCCTCTCTCTGTACGGGCCATTCTCTGGAGACGTGCGCGTCTACTTGCTTTTGCCTCTTTTCAACGCACACGTTTTTTAATTAGCGGAGTTGAACAACGTTAGCTCTCAGATCCCAAGGGTTTCACTGCTGCTAATACAAATTAAACACCGTATTTGTTTGAATATATGAGCTTCAATGATTTATTTCAAATTTCTTTTATACCCCACTGTTAACCAAACAATAGCGCCATTTAGGACAGCGCCATCTGTTGTAGATGTTCGGAACTACATCGACTACTAACCAAAATTATATCGTATTATACAAAATCACCGGTTACCGCTACAAGAGCGCCATCTTGTGTCAAGTGGCGCAAAATATTATACAATAATATTGAACAGGTGTTGTTGTTGTCAGGCTCTATGCAGGACGCGCTGACGGCGGCCACGAACAGCGTGGCGCTGCTGGAGAGTCAGCTGCGCGAGTGCGGCGCCATCGTGGCCGCGCTGGACCGCAGCCTCACCGCGCACAACTCCTTGCATCAGTCCGCCTACATGGTGAGATTGTTTTACTTTTCTACTGCAACTTATCAAGGTAAGGTCTTTCAGTCCAAAGAGTAGTTTTCTAAAAAAAAAATACACTTCACGCCTTTCGATCCCAAAGCGGGGCAGGTAGAGGCATATGCTAAGCATTTACCCCCGATTCAATGGAGATTTTCCGTGAGATGAAAACTTTTGGAGTGAGCCGTAACTTCGTGTATTACACTATTAAACGATACAAGGAGACAAGTTCTTTGCAAGATCGTGAAAGAAGTGGTCGGCCACGCTCTGTGAGGACGCCTGCGAACATCAAAATCATCAGAGAGAGACTTCGCCGAATGTCGCACTCAGAAGAAACTCGCTCTGCAGACTAATATTTCGCGCGTTTCAGTGAACAGAATACTGAAATATGATCTGAAGGTAAAGGCGTATAGCCGTAGGAAAGTTCACTTTTTAAACGATCGCCGTCGTAAATTGCGACGCGAACGTTGTCCAATACTGCTTAAGAGACACGATGCGAGGAAGATACTCTCCACCGATGAGAAAATCTTTACTGTTGAAGAAAAGTTCAATCGATAAAATAATAAAGTGTATTCCAAAAGTAGCAAGGATGTCCCAGCTTCAGCACGGAATGTCTCGCGGTCTCATCAGCCGGGCAGTGTGATGGTATGGTGGGGAGTTTTGTACGAAGGTGTCACTCCACTCCATTTCTGCCAAAAAGGCGTCAAGGTGAAAGCCAAGAATTACCAAAGTGACATCTTAGAGTCTGTCGTGAAATGTCTCATACTTTATTTCACAATAAGGATTGGGTTTTCCAGCAAGACTCGGCGCCATCCCATAAGGCAAAATCCACCCAAGCTTGGTTGCGAGAAAATGTTCCGGCCTTCATCGCGGCGGACGAAGGGCCCTCCTCCAGTCCCGACCTCAACCCGCTTGATTATTCTTTATGGACGGAATTAGAGCTCAGGGCCTGCCGAAAGTCCCACCGAAACTTGGAGTCATTGAAAGCGAGCCCTTGTCCGAGAAGCAAAGCTAATTCCGCTGGAAAAGATTCGTGCCGTAATTGATGACTGGCCAAATCGTCTAAGGGCCTGTATTAAAAACAGGGGCGGTCATTTCGAATAACAATTACATTTTATTGTTGATAAGTGTCTATTTAATGTGCACGGAAAATTTTAGAAATATAAGTAAATTATTAAAAAAGTTATGCAACTTTTATTTCGTCTCAAAACTTATGAACACACGAGGTAGTTTGGGTGAAATGCAGATTACTGGCATTTCACCACCCAAATGACGGATCTCATTGGGGGAGGCCCTCGTCCAGCAGTGGACGTTATGTGGCTGATGATGATGATATATTATAAAGTTAATCTCGAGCTTGTCCTTAATTATATTGGCGCCGATATACCCGGTGAATAACTCTAAATGTATGATGAGTCGACTGGGTAAGGTCGTAATAAAGTGTGTGTGTGTGCCCCCCCCAGAGGTTCCAGCACGCGGCGGGGTCGGGTCAGGCGGCGCTGTGCGCGCTGCGGCACTGCGCCGCGCTCGTCGCGCAGGCAAGGGACACCGACACGCAGCGCCTGCAGAGAGAGGTATGTACCACTTTCACTCTCTCTCACCCCTTGTTTTTGTGGCGGGGGTAGAATCCCTTCGGATTTCCCGTCGTCTGCGGGGGAGACGACTAGGATATGTGGTGAGTCCACTAAAAATCCCCCGGTGACTTCGACGCGCGAAAGAGCCGGTGCCCCCGGAACACCCTGAAGAGTACGACATCTGGGAGGGCACCGGTCGCGCAGGGCCCGCTGCAAGATGTTAAGCGGGCCGGCCCACATCCCAATAGATCGGCTCCGATTCCAATCGGAAAATATAAGTCCCTTTCTACGACATTGTTGCTTGCAGGTTCTGTTTTAAAATATCGTTTTTTTTTCGCAATAGAATTCTGCATAAATTCGACTAAAAGAACTGTCAGCTATTTTCCGCACCATGGCAATCAGCGTACCTATTTTGTGTGTTAGACTGCCAGAAGACCCCTTGATACATACTAGCGACATCTAGATAAGATACTTTTGGAGTTAGAAAATTCCCCTTTGAATAATTATAGTTTGGAGATCACATTTTGGTCGGAAATGAGACACTGTTAGATGTTAGATTCTGTCTGGTTTTAATTCTTAAATCTAGTGGTTATATATTATTTAGTTATTTATCACTGTAGTTAGTACGTCAATCACGTACTACTGTGTCCTATCTATGTTATTATATATTTATCTAAATGAGTCATTATATGTGTTTCGCCACATATAGTATGAAGTACATGTTTAAATGGACTACAGTTGTTTGTTTGATTGTAAGTGAACGTTGCGTGGTGTTGCAGCGCGAACGAAACCGCGTGCTTGAAGAGGCGCTGGCGGCGCTTGCTCGCACCCATCACGACCTCGAGATGTCCGTCGCTGAGGAGCTCACCAACGTAAGGGAAACACCTACTAGTTACCTATACAGGGTTTTGTTTTGTGCTGTGGGGCCCTACTTGTTGTGCTCATTATTACTGCGACCATTGCCGATCTACACACATCAAAAGTGTCTAGGGATCAATTACATTTTAGAAGATTGCAATCAAGAATATATTTTACAAAAACTGAATTCATTCATAATTTATTCAAAATGTGGTGATAAGTCATTGATACAGGCATGGGGAATGAGGTAGGAGACCAATCCAGAAGATTAGATTTGATTTAAATAAATTAGATTTTTTTTAGAGCTAAAATGTTCTTGATCCCTAGACACTGATTTTATTTTGTTTATTGGAGTGAAAACAGATATAAACATAAATAGTAAACCGTTGAATGGTGTACAAAATATTAGCATAGTTTACATCCTAAACATCACTCACTAAGATTCATAAAACAAATTGATCACAAAAATTACACTTAGTCGAGTAGGTACATAGTAACATGATGATGTATGTATTGTGATCGCCACCTAGTTACTAATTTAAAGTTCAGACCGTAGACCAAATTAGTTTTTAATAGCTCCACAAGATGGCGTTCATAGTTTAGTTTTGGTCCAAAACGGACAGTGGCGTGTTTGCTTTTATACCCATGTACTTATGAACTAGGTATATATGTGTCCTATTGAACGACGCGGTGAAAGTTTAAAATACTTAATTTCACTGTCTGTTTGACACAGAATATAAAATAGTCGTGTACAATGTGTAAGATTATCAACAATTCTAATTGAATCCTACTTAATGGGGAACTTTCTGTGGCGTTTTTCTGACAGATTTTCGGGCGGAGAATTGTCATCACTGTCATACTTTCCAAACAAAGTTTGACAGTAATGACAGTTCAGAAAAACGTCAAAGAAAATTATAGCAGGCAGTAATAGTTGAAAAAATAAACGTTCTTTGCAGAGTAAAAGAAAGAAACAATCCATTTCATCGATCCACAGCGAGTCGAAGGAAAACTTCTACGATGTTTACGATGGTATAGTATATTTTTTTTTATATAAAAGGTTAGATGCTTAAAATATATGGCACTGTTCCCGCTATAGGTTACCCTGTGGCGCAGGACACAGGCTCTTCTTGTAGTTAGTAACATTTTCCATTAGATAATAAAGAATTATATAATTATATTATATCCCTCTTTGGGATTAAAGGCGTGAAGTGTATTTTTTATATATAATAGTACATTAAAGTAGTTAGGTTAGCTAGACAGTGAAATATGAAGTACTTATTACTATTGATAGGTAATGATTTATATACCTAATAAGTGTAAGTTATCTTCAACTAGCTGACCTGGCAAACGTTGTTTTACCAGAATAACTTATAGCCTTTATGTTATTCTAGTTTATAAGCTACAATACTGCGAAGTTTCATCAAAATCCGCCCAGTACTTCCTGCGTGAAAGAGTAACAAACATCCATCCACACTTTTTTAAGGAAACGCGCACTGACATGATATTAAATGTTTAAAACGGGTATTATAGCTCGCGACCACGACACATGTAACTGTGTCGAAACGTCGGGCAAACAACGAAGGTAAGCTGAATGCTTATCTTTGGTTAATCTTCGCGCTATAATACCCGTTTTAAACATTTAATATCCATCCACACATACAAACTTTCACGTTTATAGTATAAGTAGGATTAACAGTTTCCCTTCTATTATATGCTTATATTATTAATCATATAAACCTTCCTCTAAAATCACTCTATCGGTCTGACTGAGTGTACGTATTTTTTATTTTTTACTTACTCGTGTTAAATAATACATAACCCAACGTTTCCACCGGCCAAACATTGACAAGAAAA
>SJJU01017256.1:0-10076 GCA_012932125.1 Conopomorpha cramerella
TACCTTCTATTCTTTCCTAGTAAATTAAGATTGATTATGTATCCCGAAAAAGGACTATTTATTTTATCCCGGACTAGCGTCTGTGGCCTAGTGGTTAGGCACTTGGATGTACAATAGGAGGTTGCGGATTTGAGACTTGGATGTACTAGGCGTGTACCAATGGGTCTATTTTTCAGAGCATTATTGTGCACTCCGCACCGCTCATACAGTGAATGACAACATTGCGCTGAAACCGGTATACGACAAAAAAAAAAACATAAAAATCGGTTCATAAACGGCTTCGATGATTCTTCTTCCGTTGGAAAGAAGATATATCAATGGTTTTTGGTTTTGATGGTGGCAGACCAGATGAATCAAGGGGAAGTTTAAAAACTTGTGGGCTCGGTAGTACGGTTAAAGTATCTTCCTTTTGTAAAAGTTATTATTATTATACTGCCAATTTATGGCGCTAGTATATTGTCGTTGTGCGTTACTTCTCACTGTGGTGAACCTATACCGACGTAGACCTACCTACCGGCAAAAGGGGGAAGTTAATTGAATTCCGACGGGGCTCTCCGGCCGGGATGGTAAAAAACGGACGAAATCGAACTTCAATCTTGCTCTCTTTGCCGCTGGATGATTACTAGGCAGTAGCCTATACCACTTGACATAGTGAGAAGTGTTTTTAAGTGACATAATACTCGTATCATGCCTGGCTCTCATAGATGGTTGGAGTAGGTGAGTTCTAAATATCTAGTCATGAAAAGTTCTATTCAGGGTGGGGCCCACAACACGGGCCGAGGACTTAAACCATGGTATTTTGGCTATTTAATATCATTATAAAGTGGTCCTAATTGTACAAACTTTGTGGTTTTGAAATAAACTGGGTGTAAAGTTAGTAACTATAATCAATGAACTAATCATAATACACTATCGCAAGTTATCGCTTAGGAATGTGTCGTGGTACGGGGGCATAACAACATACGCTATGTTGGCTGTCAGAAAAGTTTTTGGCAGTTACTCTCAGTGAAGTAAGCAGTTACTAAATGCTTGCTGTCCATTGCTGGTAGGATTAATTTTGTTAGGGTGATGCATTTTTTAAGTAATCATTTTGAAAACTTTGGACCACTTCTACGTGATTGCTGACAATCTTAAATGCTTATGTTTGGATTTTCGGCCCGTGTTCTGGGCCCCACCCTGTATATAAAGTCATGGACGATGGAGATATTATTGTAAGAAGAGTAATAAGATCAACGTTACCCTTCGCAGTGTTATGGAGGGTCAAGTCACGTAAGAAAAGCCAAGATTGATTGTTCATGGCGCTATAATGGTCTACCTACCATGATCTATGGGTATGATGCGTATGGCAGAAGAAACATAATAGTAATAAAAAAAGTAAAGAAATGGCTGAAAACCGGTTACGAGGACTAAGATTTTATTCAAATAATAGGATTTTGACATCATACAATTTTTCCAAATGTCTTTTTTTATTCATATACTTTTACATTACATAAAATACAAAAGCAAAGAAATGTTAGTATTTATTCTTTAACTAAAAAAGTTCTGGTTATTTGCATGAGAAGCCATTACATTGGTTTTTCTATTTTATTTCCATTTAATTAAATAAGTCAGTACTTAAATCTACTTAAAATTTATTGACGAAACAACCTATTTATGGAGCGTCGCGAAATGATCTTACGTTTTAAGTAATTCACCAGAGCAATAAAAGTTTAATGTTCTGAGTAATTTTATGTGTTTTTTTAAAGTAATTTTGGGTCAAATTGAGTGAGATGTTACCTCTAAGTCAGTCAATGTATTTATTAAGTTAGAAATCTGTCCATGATATTCTTGAGAACAGAATTTGAAGCAAAAAACCTTCCTTATTATAAAATTTAAAAAGTTAAGAACTGACCAGTAAAATATTAAGATTTATGTGGCCCATAAATGCCATTTTAGGAACCGAACTAAAATGAAAGTGAAAGTAAGAAACATACAAAATAACTCCTTACTTTTTGAAGTTGGTAAGTAATAGGTATCGATAAATGAGGTTACTTTGAATCACGGAGAGTCTGTGATCTGTCTTTTCCGTATTATTTAGAGTACTTAATAAAAAAGAAGGAGTATACTGACGGGCCCGTTGGTGTAGTGGTCAGCATGTCTGCCTCTATTCCGTAGGGTCGTGGGTTCGATTCCCCGCCGCTGACAGGATCTTAGGTGATGAGCTTTTAAGTTGTTGGTGTTTTGTTCATATATGCATGTATTTAAAAGAAGAAAAAAATCTATTTAAGTAAGTATATTTCGTTATCTGAATTCCATAACACAAGTGCTTTAGCTACTTAACAGGAGATGAAGGCAAAGTGTGTGTTGTTGTAAAATACTTATTATTTATCAATACAAAGTATAAAACGCTACCCGCTGTCTGTCCCTATGTGTGCTTAGATCTTTGAAACATCGCAACGGATTTAGAAGATAGAGTGATTCCCGAGGAAGGTTTATATGCATAGTACTTACATATAAACACATCAAAAGTGTCTAGGGATCAAGTACATTTTAGAAGATTGCAAACAAGAGTATATTTTACAAAAACTGAATTCATTTATAATTTATTCAAAATGTGGTGATAAGTCATTGATACAGGCATGGGGAATTAGGTAGGAGACCCATCCAGAAGATTAGATTTGATTTAAATAAATTAGATTTTTTAGAGCTAAAAATGTTCTTGATCCCTAGACACTTTTGATGCGTGTAATAGCAGATAAGCACTGTTAATAATGTATTTGGCAAAACAACGTTTGCCAGATCAGATTTAGTACTAAATAAAAAAGGAGTCTGGTTAAAATTAAGCAAAGTACAGACATTTCTGAAGGAATATCGAAGTGACCATTCCAGGGCGTGGACACTGGCTGTAATGCACTCTGTACGGTCTAAAGAAACAGTCACCTTAAAAGGGTATTTTCAAAACACCTGGTGTATATTGTTATCATACTTCCAGATCTTTTCCACGTTTATCAGCTCAGCGATCTCACGGGCACCGAAGCCTCGTGTGCAAGTGACAAATTGACAGCGTGACATGAATCACAAAGTCTATCTCGTTTGCGAGCGATCCGTACCTTATGTTACCCAACCGTGGATACAACGATATCGCATAAATTCTCTGAGAAGATTTTTGTATTATTAGCATATTCTCTTACATTTTGCTTCGTATGTATACATATAATACATAAACTTTACGTAGTCGAATACTTGACTTGTGATCGGAAGGTCGCGGGTTCGAGTCCGGCTACTGGACATGTAACAATGTAACATTGGTACTATTTTTGAAAACCTATGTACGCAACGCAACGCTCGTACGGTGAAGGACAACATCGTGATGAAACCCGCACACCACAAGGTGTGTGAACCCTATAACGGTGGTAGGCTCACCCCCTGCCACGTTGGGTTCAATACCAAACAAACGTGGTAATTTGCATAACTAATGCCTTTGCCCACCCCGCTTTGGGATTAAAAGGCGTGAAGTATTTTTAAAACTTTGCCTAGTTTTTAACCGACTTCAAAAAGGAGGAGGTTCTCAATTCGACCCGTATGTTTTTTTCTTTATTTCTCCGCCAATTATGAACGGATTTGATTCTTTTTTTGTTTAAAGGGAATAATTCAGAGATGGTCCCATATAAATTTTATGAAAATTGACTCAGTGGTTTTTGAAAAAAATACAAAATAATACAGGCATTACGTCGTTGTTTGGAAATGAAATTCGGTATATATATATGAAGTTTGCGGTCTGGAATTCGGCAAGTATTATCATCATCATTTACCTGCCCTTATCCCACACTAGGTGGGGTCGGCGCAACATGTTTTCTTTTTTGCCATTCATCTCTATCATTTATCATCTCTGCAGTTACACCTTTCACGCACATATCATTTTTCACACAGTCCATCCATACCTTCTTTGGTCTCCCTCTTCCTTTGTATCCTTCCACATTCATACTCACCTGGAATTCGGCAAGTATGCGGTCTGGAAAATATAATGGTGGAAAAGTGGTGGTAGACCAGTGTGTAATGGTGGAAAAGTGGTGGGAGACCAGGTCAAATTTAACAACCTACAGAATTTGTAACAGATTGAGTAGCAGCTTCCGAACTAATATTACTCAAAATCCTTCGCAGATTCATGTGGTGAAGAATATTTCCAAAAATGTTAAAACGAAATCCTGGGGATCAGGTTATGGTGAACAGTCCGACTAAACGGTAACACATAGAAAGGTGGTCCTAAATAAATATAGGGGAACTTAAAAAATCGTATGAGTGGGCGACTAGTACTGGCTGAAGTCGGTTCTTTAAAATTATCTTGTTATAATGGTTTTCGAGTATGGTATAGGAGGGTTTAGGAGCATTATTAAAAAAAAACACGAAAGAGCAACTCCGAAGGTAAATTATCATAGAAGTAAAAATTTAATAGTTGCCTCTCTTTCGAATCTTTGACTGGCTGATTTTTGTAGAAAACTTCTCATTGTTAAAGAAAACAAAAAAAAAACGAAGCGTAAATGTACGCTAAATACAAAAAAAATATGTATGAATATAGTTGAAGCTGTGGAGAGACCGTGACAAATAGAAATCTATGTAATCTCTGCCTACTTCTCTGGGAGAAAGGCGTGAAGTGTATGTGTGTTCTTAACAAATAAGTGAGTTTCAATGCCACAAGTAACAAATTTATTTTTTACCATTTTCGGTGATTGTTTCTCTATGTAAGAATCGTCATTGACCTTCGAGGAATGTCCTGGAGGTTGACCTGCACACGTATAGTACGTACAATACACGTAAATATATATTTTTGTACTCTAGACGTTACTTAACCGATATAGCATACATAATTCTCAGTATCTTGTTACCTAAAGTAATATTTTGACGTGACAACGTTTAAAACTCCATACAACGGGCTGCATGCACAAAAATGATGACGTCATTGTCCTGTTCCGCAAGCAAGTGTATACTGCCATGTTTGACGTTGTCACGTCACACTACTGTCCATAAACCGATTTTGCAGATAACCATTTTTTCATAAGCTTTTTGCGTCAACCTTCCTAGTGCGAACCGTCAGAATGTGGAATGACTTGCCGGAGTCTGTGTATATCTTGTACACTTTTCTGGACGCTGATTCTTGGCAGTTCATACACTCGAAATGCCACTGACAGACATAATTTCGATAAACAAATACAACACATACAATAAGGTAAAAAAAATAAAAATAACATACATTATTAGATTAAAAACCATAAATAATTGTAGCAGGATAACAAATAATGCATGCTGCATTTGTCCAACGAAAATGAACCTCCGGCTCAGCATGATGTCACAGTTTCCTGTGATTCTGCCTTCGCTCAGATAGAGAGTACCATCCATACGTAAATACTATATTATGAACCAATAATTATTGCACATCATTCTATACATGGTAATTGTACGTCAATAAATATTGGCTATTTGCGAAAGGTACACATTGGCAAAGTTAAAATAGGCCTACCTAGATAGTAGTGTCTAGATTAGTAAGAAGCTACGAAGCTAAAAATGTGCGAAAAGATATGAAATGCGAATAATAAAAATAAAACCCTTACTCATGTAATTTTTTCTTCGCACTATGTCGAAACTGTATTTATTGCACAGCGGAGCACAGTTAGTGTGTCATAAAAGTAAAACCAAAGAACATCACAAACCCACTCATTCCCGTAACCCCCCTCGACATATGTCACAGGGACGTATAAATAGGGATCTATTCTACGAGGAAAGAGGAAAAAATTTACTTTTCTTTTTCCGAGGCACAGATATTGTTCCCGGCGAAAAGCTACAATTTGTGAAGATTAGGGGTCCATTTTGTGGGCGAAATTTGTGAGCGGAATTTTTTTAGTTAAATGACCGACAGTCAGTAACTGCTAACCGTGTTACCGTTACAAGAATGTTACAGCGTTGCTATTACAGGTCTGCAAATCTGGTTTTATACAGGGTGTCCCATAAGTCGACGTCAAGCCGGAACCGGATGGTAAGGCAACTCACACCAGTTATCAGAAAAATATATACCTCTATATGGGCACATAAAGGTACCGTGTGTGTGTTTGGTGTACAGGTATAGGCACAAAACAAATAAAATGCAATAAAAAATTATATATTCAAAATAGATACTGTACATAAACAACTTTTGATTGGCGACCTAGCGGGAAGCGGAGACGAGGAAGACGCACACGTGGCGGCGCTCTGTGGACTCCGAGCTCAAGGCGGATATGGAGAGATATATATAAAAGGCCTTATGTACACTCGGGGTATGCTAGGATCTAGGTAAGTACATAAACAACTAACCTGAGTTCAAAAAAGGAGGAGGGTTGTTGACGGTATTGTGTCGTCTACGACGTAGTCTGCCTAGTCGCGTCGCTGCTACGAACCGTAGTCATATGAAAATAAGGTCAGGAGATGTGTTTGCAGTCGAGAGAATGGCTGAACAAACAGTTTCAGAAGTGATGCCAGACAGGATCGTCAATAACAAATTGAATTATTATTATGACTAGTCTACTGGATCAAACTGCAGGGCAAACGACTCTCTTCGCTTTCTTTCTCCAGTCTTTCCAATTCTGCGCTTTTGTCCACCAGTGTTTGTTCTGACGGACGATCTCCTCCAAGGGCGTCTTTGTTGTCGTTTACCGTTCGTCCAGCCAGTCCAGGCTGTCAGCTTATTTGCCCAATTACTTAAACTTAAATAGCTTAAATGATAAGCTGCGCCGCTTTTTGAGTTTATAAGAAACCAGTGGACTCGACAGACGTTGACCTGTCTTAACTATTAATATGAACATCTAGGATGGCCTGTGCCCAGCAGTGGATGTCATTTTTTTCTTTCATAAGAACCTTCTGCTGTTATTAGTGAGCACAACAAAATAAGAATTAGCGAAATCGGTCCACCCGTTCCGGAGTTATGCGGTTACATAGATAAATAAAACACCCAGACGCACACAACAAATGCCTCAGCTCATCACTAAAGCATTATGTCCGCGGCAGGAATCGAACCCGCGACCGTCGTCCTAGTCCATGCCGGCCGTGTGTATATTTATTGTACAATGTATCCTAAAAAAATATTATAATGTTATGACCAATAAAGTTTTCCTACACTTTTACATTTACGAGGCTTTTAGCGTAACCCTTGTGTTGAAATAATGTTTGTACAGAAAACATGCTCAAGGAAGCGGCAAGGGCCTAAATGGGGTTAAAGAAAGACTGAGTAGTACATTCCCGGTGCTTTTAAACTTAATCAATTTAGTCTACGTATACTGTACTGTCGGCAAAAAAAGTGATAAATCAGTTTTGATGACACTTGTAAAACTAAAACATGAATAAGGTTGAGTTCTTATATCGCGGCAAGTGATAAATGCACCTTAACTTCTAGACATTCATATGAGTTTCAACCTTAGGGTGGTAGATCAGGTTCTTGGCCGACTGTACAGTACAGTTAACAAAAACATCTAATTAAATCGCCATAGAAAATAAAGTTGGAATTTTGTACTTGTTGCTTATAGTGCAAATATTTAAGATCAATTAATATCAAAATCATAACGGAAATGTGTATACGCGCCTAACTTCTGAACGATTGAACCAAACGGAATGAATCTTCTTTCTACATTCTCCTAATAGTTTCAACAAGGTTTTTGTGCAAGAGTAGACCACATCGCTGCTTAACATCAGGCAGGATGGTCAAACGCTTGTTCATAGTGATAAAAAAAAGCTTTATGCGTAAAATGCTCGATGCGATTGTTACATTACGCCTTGTAGCGTTGGTCAGTACCCACCTTTAGAGTACGAGCCTATTACAGCTGTGCTGTCTACGACGTAGTCATACGTAGCAGAGTCCAGACTACGTCGTAGTCATATGAATTATTAAAAAAAAATACGGGCTGTGATTGGGAATTTTAATAATTACTTGCTACTAATAAGCTTGTTGTTGAAACATTAAGTAAATTATTTCTTTATTCAATATTAGGGGACAGTTGCAGCATTCTTCATCTTCAACTTTTCCAACTATCTCTCGGCAATGGCTAGCACAATAACAGAAACCGCATTTTTGTCAATAAATATTTGAAATATTTCCTGTTTCCCGTTATAAACATCTGCTGCCTTGCTATTATCCACGTACACAATCAACAATTTACACCAATAATAGTGCGCCTTCCAACCAACTTAGTAACAAACTACTGTAAATTGACCTATCCTTACCTACAAAACTATTCCACTGTTAGTTCAACATTCGCACGTTATCATATCCCGATAATAGAGCACTTCAAAACCTCACAAACACGTACAAGCGCGCCTATACACGTACGGTGGGTGTTACTGACATCACATGGCGCTCAATCAACACTTCAATCAGGCAGGTGCACGCGCCAATAGGCTTCAATCAATCTGTCATTAATAAAGGCGCGGTATAGTGAACTTTGTAAGCCACTGGAATGTGAATTAGAAAATCCGCAAAAAGTTGATGACATTTCCTGTGAAACTACAATCACTGGCTTTTATAATGGAACAAGAAAAGTGGTCCTTCTTGTTTATAGTTTACTAGTTGTCTCGGAAAACATTTGTTTTGACATAGGAAGTCGCCTTTGTACCCCATGTGTTAGAAGAAATACACCTTTTAAAACTTCCCTGGACTCCCTGGTTTCAAGACCAAATCGGTTCAGCCGTTCTCGAGTTTCAGCGAGACTAAGGAACAACAATTCATTTTTATATATACATATCGCATAGTTAGAACAAAAAGGACCCAATACGAAACATGGTGATTTTGTAATTTAAAACTTAAAATATCTTTTTTTTTTGACGTGCCCGTTGGTGTAGTAGTCAGCATCTCTCTCTCACCTCTCTCTATTCCGTAAGGCCGTGGGTGCGATCCCCACCGCTGACAGATATTTAGGTGATGAGCTTTTAAGTACTTGTCGGATGTGTCTGGGTGTTCTATTTATTATGTTAATGTTCAATTTCATAAAATGACAAATTTTGTTTTGTGTCACTTTTGTTCTAACTGTGCGATATATAGATAAAGATAATGTGTAATAGTAGTAATATTACAAGGATTTCTTGTAATAAATAAGTATTTTTTTGTGCATGTAAATGCTACTAATCCCGTCGTGGTTACCCTCACTCCGGTGAGGTTCCTCGGTCACGGCAAGTGGACAGCTCTCTCTGTGGGTTAAACCACAACACCGTAACGGTAATCGCCAACCCAACCCGACTGCCAAGCGTGCCGATTATTGGCATTCCGCCTCCAGATGATCATGGAAATGATTGGGGTAAGCCGTCGTCCCTTGGACGTCATGGGACTGATGATGATGAAATACGAAACACGATTTACGAAGAATAACACATCATGGATGAATTAGGTTACCTGGAAGAAATCGTTCTGAGAGATATGATCGCCATTTGCAATCTTACCATTGTCAGTTTTACATTTTGTAAAAACACGATTTACAAAGAATAACACATCATGTATGAATTAGGTTACCTGGACGAAATCGCTCTGAGAGATAAGGTTGCCATTTGCAATCTTACCATTGTCAGTTTTACATTTTGTAATGTACAGTGTGCAATAAAGAGTATATTCATTCATTCATTCATTTATGGATGAATATATTAGGCCTTCTGGCAACGCTTTAACCTAGGCCATGACTGTACCCATCAATTCTGTATTAAGTAAACACAAATGTAATTTCGCTCCATCTCGACTTTTCCGAGAAAGAAAAAACTGATCAAATTCAAGGCAAAAAAGAACTTAATAAATTTGCTCGGCGAAAAATTGCCGACACCAAATAACAATAACAACGTAGAGTAAATAGTTTTCCTTTTTTTAGATATTTCGGTAAATATTCGAAGGTAATGTCTAGTGAAAATCTCTGTTGTTATGAAGCTGCTATTGTAGACATTGAAAAGGATATTTAGAAGTCGACCGTATATATGTTTTTTTATATGTTTGTTCGCAACTTTATCGTTTATGAACCGAACCGCCAGCCCATATTTACCGGGTTTGCATTAATCATACCCTGATTCCCTTATAATGAGACCATCTTGGAAATATCTTCTTT
>SJJU01017260.1:0-12164 GCA_012932125.1 Conopomorpha cramerella
GTACACCTATCTTATAAACGTACCGCACAAAATCGTACCGAGCAATTTAAATAATATCTGTTCACGCGATTGCTGTATTTAGTTCATGTCCAGTAAAGACTATTTTTGCTTGGCGGCGGTTCTTCACAGTAACTTCCAGCATTTTGACATTTAAAACTAGAGTGGTCAAGACAGCCATGCAGGCATAAATCTAAACGAATTTGTATCGAAATATACGACGACAGAGTAATTTTAAACTGTTTATGCAAGTATGCAAATAATTCACTATTAAAATGGTTTTCGTAACAAAAAATTGGAGCGATTTCGTTAAATTAGCATACCAACATACAAAGTCACGCGTAAGCTTGTATTTTTTCGCTTAATACTTTTAATTATGCGTTACAAATATATGTGTTATATGCACATGCAAAAAGCTTATACCTAATTGAGCTAAACAGTTAGGTTTGTGCATTATTAAAACATCATACTAACCTTAGCAATAAACACGTTATCACTTATACAACGGTTATTACAGGTCTACTTGGACTGGTTATTCCGTATTTGACATACAACTGACAAGTTAAGTTGAGCTTTGTGTATCTTGGAAATAGCAATACCGCCATTATTAGTAAGGCCCATAGCGTCTGTGGTCCAGTTGGTCGCATACTTGACTTCTAGCATTTCTGATTATGAGGTCGACCCAGAAGGACTTATATTGACCAGATTGGTAATGTCCTGGCCGAAGGTGGCGTGAAAAGTACTCGAAACCGGAGGTCATGTATGAAAAGATATATGAATGTAGATGAAGCGAAAGGGGTATGTCAGGACCGTGACAAATGGAGATCTGTAGTCTCTGCCTACCCCTCTGGGAGACAGGCGTGAAGTGTGTATTATGTATGTATCAAATGAAACATTGTCACTAACTAGCAAGCTAACTATGCAAGTTGCATGTAAACACGTACATAAATTAATAATTATCTAAGGACATAGAAAACTAGTATTCAAGTATTCATATCGATGTAATTAGTAGTGTATTACTTGCATTAACAAATGCAATAATCCTTGATATCACTGATTAATGGAATCTGTGAAGTGAGCGTCTGTGCTCCAGTTGATCGGTCGCTGGTTCGAGTCCGGCTACTGGACGTGTTACCAATAGGACTCTTTTCCAGAGCCTATGTACGCAACGTAACGCTCGTACGGTGAAGGACAACATCTTTAAAGTAAAATTAATGTATCCAACTTTAAAGGCGACCTAAGGTCTAACCCGTGACCGGTTACCACTGAAAACCTTAAACTATTAAAAAAAAGAAGAAAATTATTTATTCAAATGAAGATACCAGTCCTATTCCGGTGCCAGCATCCCGAATTTAAAAAAAAATCACACGCATTTTAAATCCCAAAACATGATATGCAGAGGTACTTCCTGGAGGTTACTATAGCCGTGTGGTGACGGCGAATAGAATACATGTGTCACCCCGGTCAACTTTTCCCGTCGTGGGGGTCGTAAGAGGCGACCGAGGTAACTGTCCAGCGGACGGGCAGCAGCGCTCTCTGTGAGTTAAACCACAACACCACTGCGATCGCCAACCCGCCTGCCAAGCCTGGCGATTTCATTTTATTGGCATTTCCCCCCCAATGATCATGGAAATCATTGGGCGAGGCCCTCGTCCTGCAGTGGACATCATGTGGCTGATGATAATGATGATGAGAGGTACTTGCTAAGCCACGGTTAATCAAGCATATATAACCCAACTTCCATTGTAGACCACATCGCTGCTTAACACCAGATAAAAAAAGGATGGTGGTCAAATGCTTCTGCGTAGCGTTTAGAAAAAACCAGAAGGGGCATTCTTTATTGTTTAAATGATTTAATTAACATTACAGTGTGTCAAATATCTTTGAACTCGCAACTGTTACGAAGGTAGGTACTGTACAATTTTTCAGCACAATTGACAAAAACATTAAATACCGATTTTGAAATCCCGCGGTTAATCAAGCATATTTAACCCAACGTCCAGCGTAGACCACAATATCGCTGCTTAAGAAAGAAAGAAAGAAAAAGGCATTGATTCGTCCAACACAGATTGAGCACCCAATTATACAAACCTATGTAATTAAGACGTTGGATAGCACATTAAATGACTAAAGGTAACAAAAGAAACACAGTAGGTACTAGAACCTGAGGTGCTTAACACCAGATTAAAAAAAAAGATGATGATCAAACTCTTGTGCATAGTGTTTAGAAAAAACCAGAAGGGGCATTCATTATATTTTTCAATAATTTAATTAACATTACAGTGTGTCAAATATCTTAACACTTGCAACCATTGCGTAGGTAGATACCATAAAATTTTACAGCACAATTTGACAAAAAACATTCAATACCGATTTTCAAACAGCTAATTACAATTCAATATCCGCAGGTGTTACTTCGATAAAAAAAAGCTCACCGACTAACACAAAATGATACAGCAACACTCCTACGGCCGTGGAAGTAATGTACATTTCGTACCAACACAATACCTACACTAAGCATTTAACCTAAATAAAGTAAAATATGTATAGCAAAAATACTTGTAAATTGTTCCTTTCTAAACGGCACATTGAACGATAGTGGCGCAACGCAATGCAAGTACTAGTGCACCTAGATATAGGGCCTTAGACTGTACTACACGCCCCCAGTTTTATGGTACTAACGTACACGCCTAAATCTCGTGGTAAATGCATTTGAGGTCACATGAGAATAACTTAACGGCGAAGTAACGGGGAATTTTCAGGGCCCCTGTTTCTCTTAGTGATGACAGATGGCGCTAGTTGCATTAGGGGGACAAATGTCAACGAAATTACTAACTTCAAGAAGTCCGTATTGTCTACATGTTAATATAAAACAATAAAATAAATAAACCAAGCAAATATACAATAAAATCTATTAGAAATTATTGTAAATGATTTCTCAGTCGTGAACGAAGTCGCGAGCAAAGCCAAGTGGTCACTATGTATATTGTAGGTATACCTGCAGGGAAAACTTCTAACAAACCAATTATACAGAGTTTAACTTAATCTAAAGTTTCACCGAGTCAAGAATAATGAAATTACGAACAATACTTGGGTGATCGGTCCCTTTTCCCTGTCTACATAGTGGTCCCCTCCCTCGGGAACTTGACAATTGTTTGTAGCAAAGTCAAACAGTCAGGACGTTAATTGTTACGTTGGTAGGTTAAATATACACACATCAAAAGTGTCTAGGGACCAAGTACATTTCAGAAGATTGCAATCAAGATTATATTTTACAAAAACTGAATTCATTCATAATTTATTCAAAATGTGGTCATTAGTCATTGATACAGGCATGGGGAATTAGGTAAGAGACCAATCCAGAAGATTAGATTTGATTTAAATAAATTCGATTATTTTTTAGAGCTAAAAATGTTCTTGATCCCTAGACACTTTTGATGCGTGTACGAGAGTGAAGCAGACTGGCTCCAGGTTTTTGTCCGACCGTAGAAACCAGTGGCGTGCACACCATATAGGCAAAAAAGACACTACCTACCTTAGTATTTTGGCTACTCGACCTAATAATAGGGAGTGCTAGATTCTTTTGTTGTACTCACTAACATAGGCTAACGAAGGTCCTGTGTTTTGTGGGTGAGTAGATAGATAGGCACCTATACTTCTTAAAGACAAGCTACCTATACATAGGCGTCGTGAAAGTCAGTGCACGCCACTGGTAGAAACATCTGACAAACGAAATCAAAGAGATAAAGATGCGATTGTGTACAACGCTGCAAGCTAATTCCGTTTTAAATTTGACATCTATTGTTTGGTTAGACGGTGATGAATCACGGTTAGCTGGTGATGTGGTTCATTGTTGTTGGGAATTCCGAACGCCGAAGGTCGCCACGGCACGACCTTAAATTAACCTAATTTGTGAAATATTGCTGATATTATCGTTACAATTTTGGTTTATACGAGGTACGGATAGAGAAAATTGACAAATTCAATAATCTCTTATCAACGTAGCGAACTCCAAGCCACGAAGATTGGATGTTCAACGTATGTCGTTATGTAGTAAACAATTTAACAATTTGATATGTTAAAAATACCCAGAAAAAAAGTCCCCACTCTGCAAACGGAGTGTAGGACGCCCTCAGGCAAGGTGGACTGATGATATACGGAAGATGGCTGGCAGAAGCTGGATATGAGAAGCCGAAAACAGCGAAAACAGATCACAGTGGCGTGCCTATGTCCAGCAGTGGACAAGTATGGACTGATGATGATGACCCAGAAAAAATGATTCTGCGAAGTTAAATTGTCATATTGATTCAAGCATCATATTGAACAGATGATAAATAAATAAAATCTTTGAAGAAAAAATTCCTCATGGCTTCCATTGTAGGAACTCAACCAAATCTCACAATGTTGTCCTTCACCGTGCAAGCGTTGCGTTGCGTACATAGATTCTGAAAAAGAGTCCCATTAGTACACGTGCATTAGCCAGACTCGAGTCCGCGACCTCCCGGTTACAAGTCAAGTATCCTACCAACTGGACTGCAGACGCTTTTTTGTAATTAT
This sequence comes from Conopomorpha cramerella, assembly GCA_012932125.1. Lineage (NCBI taxonomy): Eukaryota > Metazoa > Arthropoda > Insecta > Lepidoptera > Gracillariidae > Conopomorpha > Conopomorpha cramerella. Next base: position 4,555 of record SJJU01017260.1, read on the forward strand.
AGAGGTAAGTAATATCACACAGAATTTTCTAACAGGTGGCTTATTACACTTCTAAGAAATGTCAATACCTAGATGGCACTACCTAGACAGGGTTATCATTTTTTTTGTTGACAATTCTAAAATGAGTTTCTCCTTAAGATCATGTTTGATTAGCGCCATCTGTGAGATGTTTTGGAACTACTTTTGACTTATTTGAAGCTATCAGAAAACCATTTATCAATTCACAAACACTGAATTACAACACCTAAGCTCACCTTCGACGGAATACCAAGAATAGCGAGCATAGTTCAATACGACAAATCATAAAATTAATATCTTAATTATTGCAATAACAGATCACTATCGGTGCAGCCTACAGCTTCAAGTGAGGTCATAAATAATGCAGGGAACAGGCCTTTCCATATGCATGTGTTACAAAATATAGCATTTCAATCAGGTGGGCTGTACTGGCCTAGAAAAGGTGTTAGGTTACCTAGGCATTCGTTGCTGTGCCGTGTGTTGGTATTTGATAGCGCTAGGTTATCCATAGGTATCTTAGGCTTTAAAGAAAAAAAAATCTGCCAACTTAAAATAAATAAGAAATTGGATTTATTATCATTTTATACGCATTATGTTACACCGACAAGCATGTACTACTATGTGGTTAAAGATTGAAAGGAAGTGAGGTGTGTCAGGACCGTAGCAAGCAGTCGAGTGGAAATCGAACGTCTCTGTCTGCCCCCATAGGAGACTGGTGTGTATAACAATAGTGAATTAATACTGAATTTACCATGATGATGATTATAATTCTGCAGTATGTCATCGTAGTTATGTATTACCTGAAACAGAAAGATAATTCAATAAGTATGTATGTTTATACAAGTTTCTTGAAGAATTTTTGTTTGTGGGACCATAATTTGCAATGTATTCTTAAAAAGTAATAACGATAAGACTTGACAATGATAGCCAAATACTCGTAAAAATCTATAATGTGATGATTCAAGTTACAATATTAATTATTATTAAAAAAATAATGATGCATGAAATGAAAATTACTAAGTTAATTACTGAAATTTAAGATTACTAGATTGCAGTGGCGTGCACTGGCTTTTACAAGGTAGGCAATAATCCCCAAAGGCTGACACCTATGTACAGGTAACTTGTCAGGAGGTCATGTATGAAAAGATGTATGAATGTAGATGAAGCAAAAGGGGTATGTCAGGACCGTGACAAATGGAGATCTGTAGTCTCTGCCTACCCTTCTGGGAGACAGGCGTGAAGTGTATGGATGTATGTATTTAAAATAGAAAAAGTAAGATCTGTCTGTAACTATGTTATGATCACAGCATAATCAACTCTAGGAAAGACTAGGCCAGAATTCATCAATATTTATGTCTTTACTAAGATAATGATCAGAAGGAATTTTATGTACAAGTCATTGCATTGTATTTTTTTTTCTCTATCTCTCAACTACATTGTTTACAAGAAAATTGTACATTCTTGTCACCGAAGGATAGCTGACGGAAAAATATTATTGAATTTCGAGCACTACTTGAAAATGGAAGTTGCGTAGCTCCTGAACCTTTCTTCAGATGTTTTGTCAAAGAGCAGAAAGATCTTCTTGAGGAAGTTGGCGGTTTCTTGAAAATTTTCCACTCCATTTTTCCCCCCCGGGGTCGACTGGAAACTGTTACAAGGGTAGCGTCGCGGACAGAAGGTGAAAAGCGAGAAAAAATTCAGTCAGGAAAGGTGATATTGCAAAAGCTGTGGATATTGTTTAGCATTTTCTGCAACATTTTGCACCTACAGGCTTTTTTTCATTGAAATTCTATAGTTAAGGTCTTTGTGAAGGAATATCTGAACTAAATGATTTTGAAATGTAGTCCGTTTGAAACGCTCATGTTTTCCGTTTAAATATTAGAACAATTTAAGTACTTATGCAATTATTTTTTGCTTTAAACGATGCTTATACAGTTAAAGGTTTTTACATAAACCAGAATTAATTATATGTAATAGTAGCAAACTTAAACATCAATATCCGCGACCAGAACTGCCTACTAAATACTGAGAGATACTGATCATCTCAATATGAATTCATCACACTTTACTGTAATAAAGCTATGCAAAATTATGCCAAGTGTTGCTGAAAATTGGCGCCATCCTGCAAAAATGGCGGTCGTTGAACGCCCGGTGTGGCAACACTGCACGCTCTGGCAACACCGCTGCGGGTAAAGCAACCGCACACTGGTCGACAAACACTGATTAAATCATTTTGTAAATAATTGGCGTGTGTATTGATGCGTGCTCCAGAATTACAGCTGTGGATTCTGCAATTAGTTTTTGGCACATAATTAGCGATGATTACCACTTGATCGGCACAAAGATCGCATTTTGCACGTTATGCCGACTTACCAAAGGTTATGGCTTGGTAATGCATGTTTATATTATGTATAGACGAAGCGTGTTGTTTTAAGCCGTGTGGTGACGTGAATACGCGTGTCGCCAGTCGTAAGAGGCGACCGAGGGATCTCTCCAGAGGACGGGAAATAGCGCTGTGTGTGAGTTAAACCACAACACCAGTGAGGACACCAACACGCCTGCCGTGTTTAATATAGGAAATTCCCCCCCAAATTATCCTGAAAATCATTGGGGGATGCAGTGAACGTCATGTGGCTGATGTTAAAACACAGCGAGTTCATTAAAATAATGCTGATCCTAGAACTCAAAATGTTCTTACACAACAGCAGATATTCAAAGCTTTTTTTTAAATTATTTTAATTAAAACACACATTGCCTCGAACACACATCCCATGTTAAGTAGCTAAAGCACTTGTGTTATAGAAATCAGACAACGGGATATATTTACTTATGTATTTTTTTTCTTTCATTTAAATATATACTTATATAAATTAGCTTTAACATATTTGTAACAAAATTTCTATTAATCTTAGGTTACAACGGCGGCCGCAAGTAATCCGCAAAAGCTTAAAAATATTCGTGTCTGCATCTGTGGTCCAGTTGGTCGGATACTTGACTTGTCCTAGCCGAAGGTGGCGTGAAAAGCACTCGAAACCGGAGGTCACGTATGAAAAGATGTATGAATGTAAATGAAGCGAAAGGGGACCGTGACAAATGGAGATCTGTAGTCTCTGCCTACCCCTCTGGGAGACAGGTGTGAAGTGTATGTATGTATGTAACCGGGAGGTCGCGGGTTCGAGTCCGGCTACTGTACGCAACGAAACGCTCGTACGGTAAGAACAACATCGTGATGAAACCCGCACACCACCGTGTGTGAATCCTATAACGGCAATGGGCTCACCCCCTGTCACGTTAGGTTAAATACGATTGGTGAACCGTGGGCATTTGCTTTAGCAAGTGTTTTTTTTTTATTTCTTTTTTCTTAAAAATATTAAAATCTTTGTGTATATCGTTAGCAGAGTTCTAAAGCATTTTGTTAGTTGCTTACTGTAGAGGAATTTACAAAGTTAGCTTCAGTAAACGAAGCGTTTCTTACATACTTTTGACAGGCAATTATCAAGTACCTGCAAGCCGAAACAAAGAAACCAGGATAATTGCCATTATTAGGCATACTTATAGTGTAGGTAAATCAAATTAAAACATCAGGCACTTAATTATTCATTGTAAACGTACTTGAAACCTATTTTTTTTTTCGTAACGAATTTTAAATTTCATGTAAACAAGTGCTAAGCATAATTGTAGATCTCAAAATTTCGGTTTATTCAGGTTACAAGTTAGTAAATGAACTTGTAACTGAAGGCCCGTGTTGATATTAAATATATACTTATATTTATATAAGTATACTTTAAATGAAAATTTATTTTATAAGTGAAATATATTAGTTGTTTATTTCATAAACAACGTGCTTTAGTTATTAACATGAATGAAAGGCATGTGTGTGTTGTTGTAAAATAATTTATATATTCGTAACTCATTATTATGCTAAATGTGCTAATAATAAAGTCATAATTCTTCAGCATTTAGACTAAAAAAAATATACACACATCAAAAGTGTCTAGGGATCAAGATGTGTACCAATGGGACTCTTTTTCAGAGCCTATGTACGCAACGCAATGCTTGTACGGTGAAACCCGCACACCACAAGGTGTGTGAACCCTATAACGGCTGGGCTCACCACCTGTCAGGTTGGGTTAAATACGCGCGCGTGAAACTTTTTGAAACCTTTGCCTACCCTGCTTTGGGATTAAAAGGCGTGAAGTATATTTTTATGTATGTATGTACTATCTATCATAATTGGTGTTGTGGGTTCGAGTCCGACAATAACAGAGTGGATATAATGATGAGGAAATCTACGTACGTACCATAATGTGATTATAATGACAATGGGCTTATCACCTATCATGTTGGGTTAAATACGCTTGGTGAACGGCGCGAATTTGCGTAGTAAGTCCTTATGCATCTACCCCGTTTTGCCATTTAGAGGTGTCAGTGTAATGTGTAGTAATCACGTCTCACACTGCAGCATTAGTAAGAAACGTGATAAAACAATCACGTATTCATCGCGCAATGTACATAGTCCTTTGCAAAACGGTCGTCGTGGTGTGAACATCTCGGAGCCATGTTGAATTATTATACCATAAATAATAATATAGTTGTTGACGTATAAAAAAAATGTTAAAGATTTTCATGACCGATACAAGTAAAAAAAATCCAATTATACTGAAAATAGCTATCATTTATCCAGTACTTAACATGTGAATGATAGTAATTTACAAACAAAGCAAGTGGAAAAAAAAACTGTAACATCGAACAATCATCATTATCACTGAGGGAAATCATTGTACAGTTTTCTGAGATGCCAGTTTCCTGTGACACCGTACACCAAGGAGTTTGTATAGAAACTACAACCTCCTTCCTTGTACCTGCAAGTCTGATTCTATGTAGGACAGAATAATTATGAAAAAAGCAAAAGCGTTCTGTTTTCAAATCATTACGAGTATCTACCTACACAGAGCTGGCTGTTTATAGAATCAACTCATCCGTTCAGCAGTAGAGGAAAAATGGCACGTGTTTGAGTACCTACTTCATATCGCTTTACAACGGGAGTTTTTCTGACAGGTGGCTTATTACAGTTTTAAGAAATGTCAATAGATGACACTACCTAGACAGGGCTGTCATTTCATACTTTTATTTTTTGTTGACAATTCTTAAATGAGTTTCTCCTTAAGATCATGTCTGATTAGCGCCACCTGTGAGATGTTTTGGAACTACTTTTGACATATCTGAAGCTATCAGAAACCTCTCATTTCAGCGTACTTTCCCTTTTTCGTACAAAATCCACCGTGTTTTTTTTAATGCTCTGTATACAAGCGTTTGATCACCATCCTGTCTGATGTTAAGCAGCGATGTGGTCTACGATGGGGTACACTTATTCATTTGGTACTTACCCACGTATTCAAGTTACAACAGCTTTGTTAGTCTCATAACTCGGGACCTAAGTCTATTATATTTTGGCAGTTGCATCGCTCTGGCATCGTAGCGGAAAACGATGTCACTTTGTAGTTAAAAGCTAGATTTTATGATAAACATCACCGTGAGTATGAATGCGGAAGGATACAAGGGAAGAGGGAGACCAAAGAAGGTATGGATGGACTGTGTGAACATGTGACATGAAAGGTGTAACTGCAGAGATGACGAACGACAGATATGAATGGCGAAAGGAAACGTGTTGCGCCGGCCACACCTAGTGTGGGATAAGGGCAGGAAAATGATGATGATCGCCCTGGTTTATGTGATGGAGTCGGTAATTAAAATAACAAACGTCAATAGAGTCCAAAATCCATCAGAAAAACACTTAACCTTGTCTGTATTAAGGTTTAAGAGATACAGCAGAATCTTGGTGAGTAATTACAATTAACAAGCTTAATGAACGATCCATCAATGTAAATTAATGATTGATTGCAATTGTTTGTTTTTATCAGATTTAGCTTAATAGTAACATAAATCGTTGGAAATCGAAACTGCAGTGCATTAATTAGTTGAAGTAACATCAACAATTATTATAATTACCATCGATAGGTCATGTATAATATACATAATTATTATAACATACTAGTTGTCCCGGCAAACATTTGTTTTGCCTTAGGAAGTCGCCTTTGTACCCCGTGTATTGGATGAAATACACCTTTTAAACCTTTCCTGGACTTCTGCGAATAATTCAAGACCAAAAATAGCCAAATCCGTCCAGTCGTTCTCTAGTTTTAGCCAGACTACTGAACAGCAATTCATTTTTATATATAAGACTAGCTGTCCCGGCAAACTTTTGTTTTGCCATAATATATACACCTTTTAAACCTTCCCTGGACTTGCGCGAATAATTCAAGACCAAAATTAGCCAAATCGGTCCAGCCGTTCTCGAGTTTTAGCCAGACTAACGAACGGCGATTCATTTTTATTTATATAGATTATAGAGGTATATGTTAGATACGAAGGAACTCCAGGGGCCGGGCAGCAGCGCTCTCTGTGAGTTAATCCACAACACCATTGCGATGGTCAACCCGCCTGCCAAGCGTGACGATTATCGGCATTTCACCTCCAAATGATTCATGGAAATCGTTGGGGGAGGCCCTCGTTCAGCAGTGGACGTCATACTATTGATATTGATCTTAAGTAAATCCTTTTCGTATTGAGCTATTAGAAGAAATTTAGCTATAAGGTATAAGACGAAGTACACACATCAAACGTGTCTAGGGATCAAGTACATTTTAGAAGATTGCAATCAAGAATATATTATACAAAAACTGAATTAATTCATAATTTATTCAGAATGTGGTGATAAGTCATTGATACAGGCATCGGGAATTAGGTAGGAGACCAATCCAGAAGATTAGACTTGATTTAAATAAATTAGATTTTTTTAGAGCTAGTAATGTTCTTGATCCCTAGACACTTTTGATGTGTGTATACTTCGGCATAGTAGAGTATTTCCAAATCACATCGTATTATTATTACCTATATACAGAAATTATTTTTTTTAAAAAGCGGTAATAAAATGTTCCATTTGGAGCAACAAATGTTCCAACTGTTTTTCGCTTACAATTCTGCGGTGTTCCGAATGCGCGAACTGATTATTCCGTTCACAAAACGGATACTTAAATAGGTTATTTCAGGTAAAAATAATATTAATTGACAATAATAAACATGACGCTTTGGGGCGTTAACAACACGTTTTCTTTTTAAACACAATGCACAAGCGTTTGACCACCATCCAGCCTGATGTTAAGCAGCCATGTCTTTTTGGATGCGCAAGCTAAGTCTGGTGGCATCTGCAAAATTTCTGTCCACACCACTCTACACATCACGGAAGTGAACGTGCGTCCGCAATTTGTTCAGACCTCTAACCTCTCGATTTCCTTCAGAATTTATACAACATTATGCTAATCCATTATAGTAAATGGGCAGGCATTTTGTTTACTAACACTCCGTAACGGTGACAAGCATTGCGTCTTGGAACTCTCAGACCAAAGTATACTTGCAAGACGCGTAGCATCTTCAGCCTGTCTCTTAACACTTTCCCGGACAGTAACAGTGGCGTCATAACAATAAAAATTCTATTGTGTCTATTTTACTGTCCGCCAATGTGTTAACTACAG